>JAVXUP010002282.1:0-144018 GCA_033070095.1 Escallonia herrerae
TCCTGTAAACAACATTTGACAAAAGATTAATCAACAAAAGGCCTAGAATAGGAGACTTGAACAAAAGTACTTCTTCCTCTTAGGTTTTTGGTCATCTGAAACAAGTGTGTTTAGCTTGCCATATAGCTACAAAAATAAAGGAATCACTGGACAGTTTTGTCATAAGATAACTTCTGTGGAAGGAACACAAGAAAAGAGTATAGATGGCCGCAATCCCTTCCTTATTTGCAAAGAATATGGTTGCTGCTTCTCCATTTGAGCCTCCAAAGGGCAAAGGTAAGGCCCTTTTGAGATGAAGTGTTTCATGAACACTAAAAGCTGCAGAAAAAGCCAAAGAGGAGTTAAGGAGTGATACCACCTAGCTTCTGGAGAGATTTCCTGATCTTGCTCTCATAACCAGGGCAGTCTATGGTCACTCTCATCTCCACAATCTGAATGACCCGAACAAGTGGAGAACGTTATTATCTTTTATTTTTCATTTTGTGGACACGTGAAAACAAAAATAAAAAGAAAAGAAAACGTTCAGACTACTACACCATGGATTTCTATCTCTATAAAAATATAACCAAACTCCAAAAGTAAATGATTATTTATAGACTTGAAATACATTACATATGACGAAAAGAAAAGTCTAAAGTTGATACATTCTCCAATTTTGCTGGGAACCAAACACACACACACACACACAAAAACATTAATCTCTAGCCTTTAAAAGTAAGTTAGTGCCTTGCAGATAATTGGCCTCAAATTCTTGGACATCATGAACCGAAATTGACTTTCTCAAAATTGCAAACATTAGTGAACACAAAATTTTGATAAATCGATCGCAAGTTCTCTGCAATCTCTGGGGATTTAGTTTGGTGATTTCTTGGTGACGCCATTCCTTAACTTACCCAAACCATGAAAAGGGTGTCATATCTATTTGCTATACCGACTTTCTCTTCAACCCAACCACATAAATAATAAGCAAACCAAATAAAGCAAGCATGAATGAATCTGGTAATTGACTACTTTTATCAAATGCTTGTTTGAAATGACATAGAGTTTACATAAGAAATCACAAAAAGACCCCAGTCCTAATATGATAAGTATTAACGTAATTGTAAAGAAACTACAAAATATTATTCATAAGAACGACCACCAAAGTATGTGACTGAGCATGCGTGTCTAGGGGCAGTGTTGTGTGTTATTATGGGTGTGCATATGAATTCGGTTTTGAGGCGTACGATGTAGAAGGGGAGAAGACAAGTTTACAGTTAAGGAAGATTAGAGAGAGAGAGAGAGAGAGAGAGAGAGAGAGAGTTTTACGTACCCGCATGCCTATAATGGCCAAGGGATGATAAAGGTTGGTCAAGCGTTGGAAAGTAAAACTGCTACACATAAGTTTAGGTACAATTTGTCCTGGCATGCGGAGTTGTTAAAAATGCCATCAATCCGATTCACAAGTTCTTTGCCTCTGGGTAAAGCAACTGAAGAAAGAACGACCTTCCTGGAAATCGAAAAGACTAATCTGTTGGGGAACTAGGAACTAGATAATGCCGGTTTGAATCCATCAGCTTGAATACTCTATTCATAGAAAAAAAGGATTTGTTGTATCTAAATTGCTTAGCTTTTGGGTGTTGGGTTGAGGGTAAAATGGCAGTATTTGGGGGCATCCACCAAGGAAGAGGGTCCTAAATTAGCATATCTAAGATAGTTGTCGGTAGAGTATTATGTTGTTGATTTTGATACTTGCACCCCAATTGTAAACATAAATAATCTATGGAGTAAAACTATTATATTGTTGTTTTGACACAGGAACGAAGTTGATCGAATGTTAGTTGATTATTTGGTTTAAAGAACAACCAACAAATGAGGAAGACGTAAGCAATTCAACAAACATGTGGCGTGCAAATTACAAAGTAACGGTGTGCATTCATGCATACATTCAAACATGCCACATGAAATGGTAAAGCCAAAGATAGCATGAAAAGTGAATCCATGAGTTATAGATAAGAGAGCAAAGCATGGACAATAGATACAATCAGAGTATGTATTAAAATTCACAGTCAGCATACCAGTATCATATGCTAGAGGTCACCAATAAGCCAGTTTTCCACAATATTTGAGATGGAATCTTGGTGGTCAGTGGAAGGTTGATGTTGAATTCTTCATTTGAGGCGTGTTCTGCCATAGCATAAGAGGCAGGTTCTTCGAAATGCATTGTTATTTGGCTGAAGTTCATCCACATGTTCTTGTGAGAAAAGTAAGATTTAAGATGGGATCTTGGTGGCCCACGGAAGGTTGATGTTGAATTTGTCCAATTGAGCATGTTCTGCCTACCATAAGAAGCAGTTCTTAACGGTGCGTTGTTATTTGGCTGAAATCATCTACTGTCCTTGTGAGGAAAGTGTCAAGTTCTTGCTGTTGGAAGGAAATTCTCTGAGGATTGGGGACGGTCATGGGAGGGAAGGTGCAGTTACTTCTGTTTTCTACTATTGCACCGATTTGAGGAGTTGTGAGCGAGCTGGTGGCTCTGTATTTGCATCGATTTTGAAAGAGGCCCAAGACAATTTGTAATATGGAGTCTCTGATGGCATTCTTCAAGGGTATTTTAGTCATGAAAATGTGTAGAAACATGGTTAAACAGATGACACTTTTAATATAGAGAGAGAGATGAACCACTAGCTATTTGTAAACATTTCTGTTCATTTACAGCCCTACTGGGAAGTTGTCGTTAAGGAAAACGAGGTGTGCATTAAGTCTAGAGGGGGGAGGGGGGAGGAAGGGAGGAACGTCAATGTCATCGAGAGTGTAACATTACGCATACCCCTTCTCTCACATGCCAAGCATAAACAAAAATTTATTCTGCATCAACTAGGTGAGCACTCATCTACATGCCTTCTGGGAGGCTTCGTTGATTCCGTAAGGACTCATGTACAAGCCATCTAGAGTAGTCTTCCCTATATGTTATATGGGTGCCATTTGCAAGCCTTTCAGGAGATTTTCTAATTATATTCTCCATAAGCACTTATAGCCCTCTAGGAGGCATTCTTGTACGCTCTTTGTAACACCAAACGACAAGCCTTCCAAGAGTCTCGGGCCTATATACAAAGGGAGATCACTTGGAAGATTTTTTCAAAAATATATTTTTCATTCCTTTAGCAGAAGGACAAGAATGCACAAAAATCGGGTAGGGAAGGATTATGTGTTTCTTGAAATAAAACTGGATTGTTGGCTGAAAAGCAAAGGCTCACTGTGGCATGTCATCTTTGACGTGTTCGAAAGCTGATTAGGTTAGAGAGATCATAAACTAATCAACTGATACTCACATCACCGAGTACTCAGAAAACATAGCCAAAAAGGGTAATTGCACCACGAGATTAGGCGGGGCTGACTCTGCATGTTGGTTATCCTAATAAGGCAAAAACACTGCATGCTAACTTCAATGTGGAAGAAGTAACGCCCAACGTACACACACATGTAAACGTAGAGAAAGACCGAGATAACCAAACGCCATTGGCTCCTTTCTCCTCAAGTACTTCGCCTCTTTCACCACAAAATAGTCGAACGACCACTTTGCTTTGAAATCCTACTTGAAAAGGTAAAAATCTAGTGATGATCTCTAATTTATTTTTTTGTTCTGGGTGAAACCCTAGAGCAACGATAACGATGAATCTTACTTAATGATCCTTTGCCACATCTCCCTTACTGATCTGTTGGCACTCTCTGTGCGCCTCCTCTGTCACTTCTAAATTTGTTCTCTTCTAGTAAAATGCCAGCAATATCACAAAGTATCTATCATTACCCACTTTGACCTTGGGCAAAGACTTCAATAGAAATGTTCCTCGGCCATGCAGTCAGATTTTCTAACCAACATAGGCCATTTCGGCCCGTAATCACCATTTGCTTTGAAATTTACAAGAAAAGCCTTCACGTTTAGAAGGCTTTTCTTGTAAATTTCAAACACAGTGGGTAATGGACTAGAAATAAGATATTGCTTTCCTTTATGTTGTTTTCTTTGTCGATCTTTTTCCTCACATTATTGATTTATAGCTGTTATAGTTTGCAGATCGAATCTCTTGCAAAAAACATCACGTGCAAACGAAGATGTTAGTTCTATGATTATTTAACCTAGAATTGTATTAGATTTTGATGATAACTAGCATTGACGATTATGTGATCTACTATGCATTGAATTCATGAAGCATTAAGTACATTCTCATACTCATGCAACAGACAATTAGACGAGCAAATGTTGATGGAAAAAATTTGACTGCTACCCGGGTTGAAGGAATCTTCCTCCTACCCCCATGTAGTGACAATTAATGGTTGCTAAATCTTTCTAGTGGCTTTTGTTCAGTGACGCTAAAAAAGTGCTTTTAAGAGTTGTCGCTGAAAGTGTTAACAGAAAAACCACTAGAGATATTTAGTGACTATTAATTGTCACTATATATGGGGTCGGAAGAAGATTCCTACAACCGGGGTAGTAGCCAAAGTTTGTTCAATATTGATTAAAGATCTTTAACGAAATGCTTCAAGATATCATTATAAAGGAATATTTCAAATCAGTTGTCACATTTTTTATTCATTTACTTTGTAAATAGACATAGAGAGTTGATTGTGTTGATAATTGTAACATAAGAATTGCCTATAGGTTTCCCTTGCATGCATAAAATTTTCATACTTTGAAAATAGAGAAAACTGTATTTTGGGGAATATATCGATTGCGTATATGAAGAATAAGGTCTTAAAGTCCAGTGCATTGAATATAGTCGACTGGAAACTTGGGCAGTAAGCAGGTGTTACAATTAGAGATGTCAATGGGCCTGGGCTTGGCCGGCCCAGCGAGCCTTAAAGGAAAACAGGCCGGGGCCGGGCCAGATGAGAGGAAAACGGGCCAAGCCAAATTTCTGGGGTATATAGGCCCGGTCCAAGCCCAAGCCCTAGGCCCAAAATTTAGGGCCGGGCTTGGGCCGGGCCCGAGCCCTCTTTTTCCCCTTCTTTCCGAACTTCTTGTTATTCAAAGTAAAGATTTAAATTGCAATAATTTCTTATTATTATGTAAGCAAATTGTGTGTATGCAAGCAAGTAAATGTAGTAATATGTGTACATGTAGTAAAAATGTGTGTATGCAAGTAAATGTAATAATTCTATAATAGATTATAAGATTTGTACATATGTGTATAGTGTATACAATAATATGTGTGTACAATAATGTTTATAACATGCAAAGATTTGTACATGTATAATAAAAATGTCTAAACACGCACACGTATACATAATAATATGTGTGTATATAATAATATTTATAACATGTTACAATATTAGCCATCATAAATCAAGCTGACAATCTCAGTCCCACTCCTTTTTGTTGTACCAAAAGAGTTATTGCAGTGTCTTTTACATGCTATGGGGACAAACAACAAAACCCAAAGAATGATTATGTTGCAAATGACCGTCACGTTCAACTTGATCTACCATCTGACCTCCCTTTGTTAAGCTTGGACAGTATTTCATTGTCAATCAAAGCACCAATCTGTAGAAGTACACCAACCATAACCAAGGTTGGGTCAGAGCTCAGAGGTCCTCACATGAATGTAACTCGATCACAACCTAAAGCCATAGAGAAGAAAACAATAATCTGGACATGCGGGCAAAGCTTCTCGCTCCTTCCACTGATCTAGCCGATTGGAAGGTTTTAACACTATTTCAAGTAGAACCTCTGACTTCAATGTTATCGAATGAGGATACTTCATGCTTCAACATTGCACCTCTAGGCTGTCGGGAAGTTCTAGTCGCCTTTTGTGTCTGTGGTGTCGTCAACTGTTCTTTGAAAATGTTCAAGTTGTACTTACATTGTGCTTGGATAGACTTTGTTTTGCTATGAGGATTATTACTCCCTAGATACCAACCAAAAAATGCGCTGATGCGGAGATGAAGATGCACAATTTCCTTGTTTTTGAACAGCTATTTAAAAAACTTAAGCTATCAAAGAATAATATTCTTGTCCTCAATAATCGCCGTCACGTGCAAGCCACAGTACCAAAGCAAACCAAATGCATTTTAACCTTTTCTAATAAGGAATGCTTCAAATTTCATATTGAAGTAATACTGGCCGTTTATAGCTGTTGGGGAAGGTAAAAGTGTAAAAAACCTTAAAAGATTTAACTTGGACCAACATACTCCCAAACTAGCCGTTATATAGTTGTTGGGGGGGGGGGTAAAAGTGAAATTTTTGAAATTATTGAGGAGTATAGCCGTTGGGGGGAAAAGTGAGGAAAAACAAAATTTGAAAAAAAGTGGGTCAGCCCAGAAAAGGGCCCAATTTCGGGCTTTTTCGGGCCTGGCTTTTTTCGGGCTTTTTTAGGACCTAGCCTGGCCCAGGCCATTTTTGGTGAAACCTTGGCCTGGTCCAAGGCCCTTTATTTTCGGGCCTGCACTGTTCATAAGAGGGCCGAGCCAGTTCAGGCTTTTTTCGGGCTGGACTGCGGGCTGCCCGGCCCATTTGACATCTCTAGTTACAATCAACTTCATTCGCAATGCAATCGAGTGCATAAGGAAATTATGAAATTTTAATGGCTATTTTGATAATACTGTCGAATGCAATATAGGCGATTGTGTTTACCCTTTTGACGCATTTAATGCCTTACCTACTTTCAAACAACTTTATATGTTCCCACACCCATAAATTAATTTTGGGCATATATTTGATTCAAAACCCTCTTATCTTACAAATACTCAAAACTCAAAGCAATTCTACAATCTCTCTTAATTATCATTATTTTCTCATTCAATTCAAGAGAGTATTTATGGTGAGCTTATGTTTGAGAGATATACATTTTCATAAGTAATCAATACACTCATTTATCTTATTCTAGAGCTTAAACTTGTATTTTATCAACTTCTTGAGAGTTAATCTTTGTACACAATATTTTATCTTAAGTTTCTTGTATTAAAATTTGTGATTGTCAAGTGTTGGAGCTTTGGGATTGTTAAAGTTTGTTCTTAATGTGGGTATAACATCAAGAAATTGTAAGACGTTCGATATTGGCCCGTAAGGAAGACTAATTTAGTGGAATCTTGGACCTTTCAAGTGTATTCCTTGAAGGGCTGGACGTGGACTTGAAAATAATTTGAGACAAATCATCTAAATTTCAATTGTCAGGCACTTTTAAAACTTTATCTATTTACATTTATTGCCTTATACTTGTTTTGAGATTGGTTAGCTTGCTTATATAAGATATAATATTTGAGGTTTGAGTTATCTAAGTGTTCATACTAGTTTATAAAAGTTGGTTGTGATTAGTTTTTAATCTTATAAACTAGTCTCAAAACCTTATTCAACTAACACACCCCCCCCCCCCCCGGCTTTTTACATTTATTTTATTGGTTTAAGGAGAAAATGAAAAAAAAACATGTGAAAGAGGGAAAATGCTAGATGACATTGTTTAGTTAAATGACGAGGCGGCGCACTACCTTCAAAAAATTCCAAGGCCCGAGAAGGCCGAAGAAACATCAGGTCGCCATCTTAGGTTATCATTAACAGATTAAAAATAAGAAAAAAAACTCTAAATGACTCATTATTACCAACATAGGTATCTAATCAAATGAATATAAAAATGATGGACCCGGGGATGGAGTTATACAATTGAAAGGTGTTAGGCACTTCATTATACCCTAATTGGTCTCTTGGGGTGAGCACCAAATTATTTAAACCGATCCGAACTAATCTAATCTGAACCATCCAAAGATTTTAATATTTTAGTTTTATATTTTTCAAATGGACCTTAGTTCGATCCGGTTCACGTTTATATTATTTTTTAAACCGATTCCAAACCAAACCGACCTATAATATTTTAATATATTTTTAGTAATATTCATTGATAATTTCACATATATGGTACTAAGAAAATTCAAATAAATAAATCTTAAAAATTAAAAGAAAAGAAAATAATGAGAATACTTATAACAAAAAAATTTTGTAACCAATATCTATTATATATTTACTCATTCTTTCTTATACATCAATGATCACTTATACATCAATTGTAACAAGATTATATACAATTTAGAAAAAAATATAACTTTTATTTTTAATTATTATTAGATCCAATAGTAGTGTGCAAATGAATAACGTCTTTAAGTGAGTGCCAACTGTTTAAACCGACCAAACCGAACCGTCTAAACCGACCAAATAGAATAGTCGAAACAATGGTGTTTAGTTTGGTTTGGTTCACAAATTTTCAAATCAAGGGATAATGGTACGGTTTGCGATTTGATCCCAAACCGAACTTTGCTCACCCTTATTAGTCTCTACTGCATTTTTCATGATTTTCGGCCAAACTTTAAGCTAATCTAAAATTTGGTTTGAAGCCAAATCAGGAGTCGAGTGGCTTACGTACCTGGTCAGACAAACTAAGATCAAAACCACAAAGTTCTGACACGTACCTTACATGAGGCGACCTAAATTGGTCTTTGTTCCTACTGACCTAAATAGTCGAGCGGAATTAGAGTTCCAATAGACTACCACTTCTAGGTGTCTAAGAATTCTAATTAAAATAGAGTTTTAATTGCAATAGAATTATAATCCGAGTAGACCTCTACGGCTATCAGGATTCATGTTTCAATTTTATCTTTTTTTAGGCAGAAATATGGTCGCGAGGAGTGAGAAACGAGTCTAAGACTCCTAACCATAAATTAAACCTAGAAGCGAGAGCAATGAAAGCTATAAAACTAAGTTCTAAAAGAAGAAATAATACCTCGAGACTTGGTTTGCCTAGACTGCGTAGTGGGACACTGAGATGAATCCACGATTTATTGAGACCGATTAAGGGATTATAGATGTGGACTGGGCTGGATATGGGGCGGAAATGAAGTTCTTTCTCTCATAATTTTGGTAGGATACTCTCTCTTAGAGTAAAGTCCCATTTTCCATTGCCCAAGTAGTTTATTTAAGTAAGTCTGGGGTTGAAGAAATGATAAAATAGACCTTTTTGGCTGTCCTCATCATTTCAAAGTGATGAAACCAAAAAAGGCTAAAAATTGACCTCACCTACCGATAAGTTGACCTTATCGGCTGGTTTATCAGTTTACCGGCCAGTAAGTTCAAAGACCGACCGATTTTGCCCCTTATTTGATACGATTTTAAACCAAATCTAGGGAGATAAACACCCCTAATTTGAATAAATACCCTCAAAGCACGTGGGATAATACAGATTCTAGGAATCCACCCCAAAGCCAAAATCTTCCTATCCTATCTAAACCTTAACTTGGGTTAGACTTAACTAACTGAACCCTAATTGGACTAGTTTCACCAATTGGACAAGACTTCACATGGACTGGATTGGATTGGACTCTAATTAATTTTATTAAGCTTATTATTGATCACTAGGCCTAGTTCAATAATAATACTAAAAGCTTACCTAAAAATAAAGCCCAAATAACTATAATATATGCAAAATAAACCTATGATATAAGGTCTCCGTAAGACATATAGAAGTAGTAATGGCATAAGAAATAGTAAAGCCCAACAAATTCAATTTTCCCAGAATTTATTCAATTTAAGATCGACTAAATGGAAGAAATATCCAAATTTACTGCAAAAAGTTCATTAAACCTCACATTTTTTTTTTCAACCGAACCTCTTTTTGAGTTGCATTTATAACATTCTCATCCACTTGATAGATAGAAATAAGCCGGTTGCGTCCCACTTAAAGCCAAACTGAAATCTCACGACAAAAAGCAAGTGAAACCAACCCACACCAATTGATCCAAAACAAGATAAACATAACTCAAATTTTCACTTCATCCTCTTCACCTTCAAACCATAAATTCAAACTCATTGCTGTTGGAATCAATTCAAGAATGATGCCACTGTTGAAACCATTCCAACAAGTGAACTCACAAAGCCGTCACATCTTGCCGTTTGAGAAGATAAGGAAAAGTAGTCAAAGAGAATGAAATGAAGCCTTATATGTGAGGGTGAGTTTTCAGTTTTCCCTCTCAAATGTTTATATTTTTTCAATCCATTATGCTAATATATATCATCAAATTAGACGTCGATTTCATAACTTTTTTTTTTTCATTTGGTTGCATTTCTATTATTTACACTTAGTTTTTAAAGTTAATTTGCTAATCCATATTGGGTTAGCTGTTGCACGAGCCCATGCACGTTCATTTTTTTTGTTATTTGTCGTTCCATTCCTTACTTTATAGACATTTGAGCATGAGATCATAAGTCATCCTATCCACAAGACATACATAACTTAGATAGCGTTTGAAATCACTTTCAGTTTTGATTTTCTGTTTCTAAAAAAATAATTTTTTTTCTACAAAAATAAATGGGTGTTTGATTATTCAATTTTTATTTTGAGATTTTTCTTTTGGGTGTTTGATTACCCATATATATATATATATATATATATATATATATATATATATATATATATATATGGGAGCTGATCCGTTGAGAGCGTTAGCAAACTGGGTTAAGTTGCTAGCGCGATCTGACTGTCCACGCGCGATCTGTGGACGGTCCAGATCTTTTTTTTGCGTTTTTTTAAGTCCGTCCGCTACATTATGTAGCATACGATTTTTTAACAAAAATACCCCTGATCCCCGAACTAAGAACGCTGTATTTTATAGGCACAGTGTCGTCCGCCACATAATGTGGCGGACAATCCAAACGCATTTCTCCCCTTGTTTCTGTAGATGCTCCTCTCTCTCTCTCTCTCTCTCTCTCCAAACCCATTTGCCATCCCTTAATCTCTCTTCTCGGTTCATCCAAACC
Organism: Escallonia herrerae; assembly: GCA_033070095.1. Classification (NCBI taxonomy): domain Eukaryota; kingdom Viridiplantae; phylum Streptophyta; class Magnoliopsida; order Escalloniales; family Escalloniaceae; genus Escallonia; species Escallonia herrerae. The sequence goes on from JAVXUP010002282.1 coordinate 10,772, forward strand.
CAATTCCACCTAAAAACTTTCTATCACTGCCAACACTGAACTGGGAGTTCTTGGGAAATTCTTCAGGGAATCCTTACACAGTTCATACCAATGTTTATGCTCAAGGGAAAGGAAACAAGGAACATCAATTCTATCTATGGTTCAACCCAACTGCTGCTTTCCACACCTACTCAATTGTTTCGAACCCGCAACGTATCATGTATGTACCTAGCTCCACAATTTCTTAATATAGCATCTCATAATCTTATATAACCAGATATGGCAAACTTGCTGTTCTAATGACCCAATGATTTATGAATGTGTTTTCCTCCGTATACTTTCAGATTCTTGGTGGATAACAGTCACATAAGGGTATTCCAAAACAGTAAAGCAATTGGCATTCCATTCCCAAAGAGTCAACCAATGAGGGTGTACTCGAGCCTTTGGAATGCGGATGATTGGGCAACACAAAGCTGGCAAGTGAAGACTGATCGGACAAAAGCTCCATTCACTGCCTTTTACAGAAACTACAACGCTAATGGGTGTGTTAAGTCATCTGCAAGATCATCTTGTGCTTCTGGTAATTCTGTTAATGATCAGGCATGGCAAACTCAAGAACTTGATTCTGTAGGCAGAAATAGGCTCCGATGGGTACAAAGCAAGTTTATGATATACAACTACTGCACCGACTTGAAATGATTTCCACAATGTCTCCCTGCTGGATGCAAACGTTGAAGATGAGATAAAGGGATAGAAAGTTTTTAGGTCAAATTGGGTTTGGATGAACTAAGAAGAGAGATTAAAGGATGGCAAATGGGTTTGGAAGAAGAGAGAGAGACGAAGGAGCAGCTACAGAAACAAGAGGAGAAATGTGTTTGGATTGTCCGCCACATTATGTGGCGGACGACATTGTGCCTATATAATACAGTGTTCTCAGTTCGGGGATCAGGGGTATTTTTATCAAAAAATCGTCTGCTACATAATGTAGCGGACGGACTTAAAAAAGCGCAAAAAAAAGATCTGGACCGTCCACAGATCGCACGTGGACGGCCAGATCGCGCTAGCAACTTAACCCATTTTGCTAGCGCTCTCAACGGATCAGCTATATATATATATATATATAGGGAGCTGATTCGTTGAGAGCGCTAGCAAAATAGGAGATTTTGCTAGCGTGATCGGGCCGTCCATCCCGAAGGGATGGATGGCCCAGATCTTTTTTTTTTCAAAGCTGTCAGTCGTCCACTACATAGTGTAACGGATGGACTTTTTTACCATATTACCCCTCGTCCCTCGACCGCAACACAGCGTCGTGGACAACTTTTTTGGCCTGACACCATCAGTCAAAAAGTCATCCGCTACACTGTGTTGCGGACGACTTCTGACAACTTTTTGAGTGACACAATTCCAGACTTGTCTGTACAATTAATTCTGCACACGTTCGCTGCACCGTATCGCGGACAGTATTGCCTTCCTACTCACCTCATTCAGCACAATTTTCTTCTCCTTCAGACTCGCTTCCATTTTCAGCTCCCTTCAAGCTTCGAGTAACACTTGCTTCAAGCTTCACTCAAGCAAGGTAAGTTTGTGAATGGTGAAGTTTTCTTTATGGATTGACTGGTAAAGTATAATTTATTTGGACAAAAAAGTATAATTTTTTTATGTTCTAGAAATTTGTCACTCTATTCATCAATTTGTGTTCTACTCTAGATTTTTTGTGATGTTCTAGACATGATGTTCATAAAAAAGGTATAATTTGTTAACTTTAAATAAATCATTATAGTTTAATTAAATTTTTTTAAGGTTCGATAGCTTCAAAAAATTTATCCTATTTAAATTCAATTTTTTTGAGATATGTTTGTTGTATTTTGGCATGATGAATTTGGCTATTTATCTTAGTAATTTTAATTTGTTATGTTTAATAATTATTAATTTGGAGACACTTTTGAGATTATGTATATGGTATGTTTGTCATCCTAAATTGGTCTATTCGCCAAGGTAATTTTTAGGTAATATTTTCAGTTAGAAATGTCATTTGATTGTTAAGCGTAGTCTATTTCTACACAGGTCTTGTTTCACAATGTCTGATTTCGTGTCGTCTGATTTTGTGTCGAGCTCCAACGTCCCCGTAGATGCTAGTGATCCGTATCTAGGACGAACGTTTCAAACATTGGAAGAAGCTGAAGAATGTTTTCGAGCGTATTCATTGAGGGTTGGTTTTGGCATTAGAATAAAGACTACAAGAACAAGCAACGTAACAAAAAAGATATGCTCTCGCTTATACGAGTGTCATAGGGGCAGAAACCCACAGCAAAATGAGACACGCGTAGGCAATGATGACAGTGATGACGAAATAGGATATTCGCGTAGAAGACGGGACTGCTTTGAGCGCACAAATTGCCAGGTCAAGATGTTCGTAAGCTACAAACCCAAGCAAGATCATTGGCTTATTACCAGCCTGGAACTGGCACACAATCACCCGTTAGTAACTCCTTCTAAGGTGAGTCAGATGCATCAACACAAGAAGATGGGTAAGGTCGCGAGGAGCCTAATTCACACAATGAGCAATGCGCGAATTGGACCTACTGAGATTGTTAATGTTCTTGCTGAACAGGCTGGGGGAATTCAAAATTTAAACTTTAACACGACAGACGTTCGTAACGCGGTCCGAACCCATAGACGAGCCGCGTATGACCTCAATGATGCTCAATCTACAATGAGCCTATTGAAACGGATGCAGATGGAGGACCCGCAGTTTACCTTCGATTATAAACTTGACGACGAGCATCGAGTTAGTACAATTTTTTGGGTCGACGGTCGTTCGAGGCTAGCTTATAAGCATTTTGGGGATGTCGTGACTTTCGACACCACATACCGTACCAACAAGTACTCGATGCCGTTCGCTCCTTTCACGGCGTCAATCATCATTATCACTCCATCCTGTTCGGGTTCGCCTTGTTAAGGGACGAGAGCGAGGGTTCTTTTGTATGGTTGTTTAGGACGTGGCTGGAAGCAATGAACTTCAAAGCACCCAAAGTGATCATCACCGATCAAGATTTGGCAATGAAGAAGGCTATTGCTACCGTCTTCCCAGACACCAGGCACAACTTGTGCACTTGGCACATAAGCAACAAATACCCTGAACGTCTGCATCACGTGTACGCAAAGTATCCAGACTTTAAACAGGATTTTGACAAGTGCGTTAATAAGTCATTAACGATTGAGGAATTCGAGGAGAGGTGGGAAAAGCTTGTTCGGGATTACTCATTGCAAGACAACGAGTGGCTCCAGCACTTGTACGAGTGCAAAGAGCAATGGATTGGCGTTTACACGAGGAGGTATTTTTCAGCGGGCATGAAAACGACGGGCAGGAGTGAATCTATGAATGCCACGTTCGATAGTTATGTGGGTACATCTACCAATTTGAAGAGTTTCGTTGCATCCGCACAAAAAGCGGTTGCTTCGTTGTTCGTAAAAGAAAGGGCTGCAGACTTTGCAACAACGTACAAACAAAGGAGAAGGTTGCTTGAGACCCCGCTGGAGCTGAACGGTGCCAAAGTCTATACGAAGGAGATCTTCTTGCTATACCAAGTAGAGCTGCGAAAATCGGGACGATACAGTATAAACAAGGTGGCAGAAATGTCTACGCGTGAGTACAAGGTTTATTCGCTCGTGAATGACCTCGTCCCTGAGAAGCTGCGCAGAATTTATACGGTGAGCCATGACACATTGACAGATTCGGTGACATGTGTTTGCAAGAAGTTTGAGTTCCATGGCATCCTGTGTAGACACATTCTGCGGTTTTTCACCCAGAAGAATATCAGGACAATCCCCGATAAATATGTCCTGCCACGGTGGACGAAAGGTGCAAACAGGTTGCACGGTACCATTCCCTTTCTGGAGCACCCGTATACTGACTTTGAAGAATCAGAGACGTTGCGGTATAATCATCTGGTGAAGATGTTCACCCGTTTGTCCGTAAAGGTGCTGCTACAATGGCCGGATATAAACATCTCCTCGAGGTAGCTCAGCAGCAAGAGCCCATCGTCGACCAGTTGGAAGCAGCTTCAGTCAGCAATGCGGTTGACACTGAGCCTACTACGGGATCAGAAGATGACGAGCCGGGGGAGGAAGACGACAATGATATCCGGCCTTTGGACCCAATTATATCGCAAACGAAAGGCCGCAAGAGATCTACGCGGATGAAGAGCTCTATTGAGCAGGCAACTCAACCTAAAAAGCTGAGAAGGTGTGCATTGTGCAACAAAATGACCGACCACGACAAGCGAAACCATTACAAGGCACTGGGGATAAGTCCAGGAGGTTTGCAAGACGGGGAAGAAGATGATGCCGAAGATGAAGACGAACAAGCTGCAGTGGACCTTTAATTTTTTGATAAGCCATCAAGTTTGTTTGACATTTGTTATAGTTTTTTGTAATTTTTTTCTAGTAGTTTTTTTACCGAATACTGGAATTTTTTTTTCTTTTCTGATGGACCTATGAGAGCCATAAAATCTAAGTTTAAGTTTTTTTTTGTTAGCCTCGTCCGCTACATTGTGTAGCGGACGGCATCGCAAAAAAAAACTTTTGGGTTCTTTTTGTCCGCTATACAATGTAGAGGATGACTCTATCCTGTTATATATTAATCAGATCGACCAATCATCTTATCACTCCATCCGTTTCTCTATCTGTCTCAAACATCTCACCCAGCCGCTACCCCATCTACGGCGACACCATCGTCCTCCCCCTAACGCTGCACTGCCCCCGGCGACAGCCCTGTCCTCCCCTCAACGTCGCGGTGCCTCCAGCGACATTCCCGGCGTGATGGCTTCTGATTCGTCGAGCAGAAGCGAATTTGTAGGCAACATGCACCTTGCAGGCAGACACTTCTTCAAGGTTATGATGCCTGGTTTTGATACAGAACTTGTTGTCCCTCTTTCTCTGTGTTTTCGTGTGTGTTAAAAGTTTGATCTTTGGTTAAAAACTAACCTTTTTTTGTATTATGAATATGTTAGGATATACCGGTAGCCTTTTCCGATTGGCTTACCACAATTTATTTTGATTCAACTTTAACCAACCGCAAGGGGTCATGGCATGTAAGAATGAAGATGAAGCCTGACCAAGTTCAAATTTTTTCGCAGAGGGTTGGAACGAATTCGTGCAGCAGTATGACCTCCAACTTGGGGATTTTGTAGTGTTTGAACACACGGAGAAGTGGAATTTTCAAGTGACGGTGTTTGATCGGAGCACTTGTGAAAAAACTTTCCCCCAATGTTGAACCCTAATTCTGTTATGAACAATTTTATGTTAATGTTCATTATTTTTCCAAATTTTAGGTTCTTAATTGTGCCGTTTGAGATTCCGTCGATGTTGAGATTGTTGATTGTTAATCATACGTTTTTTTTATTGTTAATCGATATTGAGATTGTTGATTCCGTCGCTAAAATAAGTCTTCGGTCTCCAATTTATTAAAACAGAATTATCACCGTCCGCTACAATGTCTAGCGGAGAGCATCAGAAATTCCCAACACTTGAAAAATTGAAAGACGGTGTTCGCTTATTAGAATGACATGTGGATAAGTGCTAGTTGGAATGAAATCCTAACATACAGTAGGAAGATATGTATATATATATATATATATATATATATATATATATATATATATATATATCACTCTTCATTTGTCATAAGCTTTCCCGTCCGCTACACTGTGTAGAGGACGGGGAGGCAGAAATAATCAACTTCAACACTTAGAAAATTTCTCTGTATTTGGACGTCCGCTACACTGTGTAGCGGACGGGGAAGCAGACGATCAACACTTCAACACTTAGAAAATTTATGTTTTTTGACGTCCGCTACACTGTGTAGCGGACGGGGAATCAGAAACAATCAAGTTCAACACTTAGAAAATTTCTCTATATTTGGACGTCCGCTACACTGTTAACGGACGGGGAAGCAGACAATCAACACCTCAACACTTAGAAAATTTCTCTGTATTTGAACGTTCGCTACATTGTGTAGCGGACGGGGAACCAGAAACAATCAACTCAACACTTATAAATTTTTTGTCTTTGGACATCCGCTACACTGTGTAGCGGATGGGGAAGCAGAAAATATCAACTTCGACATTTAGAAAATTTATCTGTATTTGGACGTCCGCTACACTGTGTAGCGGATGGGGAAGCAGACAATCAACACTTCAACACTTAGAAATTTTTCTGTATTTGGACGTCCTCTACATTGTGTAGCGGACGGGGAAGCAGAAACAATAAACTTCAACACTTAGAAATTTTTTGTCTTTGGACATCCGCTACACTGTGTAGCGGACAGATAACGGCTACCCAACAAGAGTTGCTGCACCCCAGGCATAATCCCTAACCTCCACCAGGTTACCCAACAATGGTAAATATTTGACGTTGACCGTATTCTTTGACGTTGTTGGGAACATAATTGCCCCCATCACCCACAAGACGAAAGCTTGTGTGTACAGCACAAGCATCTCGTCCGTGTAGTTTTCTGGGAGAACCTTGTAGGTATCTACCAACCACTTCAACTTGATGCCATCATTGCTAAATTGATCTTGGGGTATCGAAGTAAAGAAGTCCCTAGCGGTTCTCTTATTCGTTGCTTCCGACGGAGGAGCAATTACCTGCAGTCCCGTCACGGTAACCCTAAGATGAACCCTACATCTTCTAGGGTAATCGTCATCTCTCCAAGAGGGAAGCGAAACGTATTCGTTTCACTTCTCCACCTTTCAACAAGGGCACCTATTAAGTGTCGGTCAAGGTGTTGAAAGATTTGCCCATGCGTGAAAATCCCAAATCCAATCCCACGCAGTAACCGTTTCTGGACTTTGTTCAACTTCTAGGCTTTGAAATTATCGGACACTTCTACTGTGTTGAGAAGTGCTCTTTCCTACGAATTAATAAATATAATTTAACCAAAACAAAAGGTATACAATTGTTCGTAAGAATATGAAAGTTATTAAAATAGGGATCTTACCCCACCATCTCATAAGAGCGTACTGACATGATTTGTTTGGTCGTATAATACGGAGGGATCTTCTGGTCCAGGGTTAAAATTCATTTTTTTGCAACGAAATTAAGGAAAAATGGCAAGGTTGGAAGCGTAAAAATTCTCAAACATACAACGCTAGCATGTGTTCACATAAGTTGACATATATATATGCAAGTGAAATCACATGAATATTTAAGCAATACATATATATTGACAAACGCTAGCACAATCCAACGCATACATATTCAAAATCATGCATAAGCCGCATTACTCATAACAAACTCTAGATTATGATCAAATAAAGGATTGGATTGTGAACTTACGTGATTGATGAGACGATTAAAGGATTTCTTTGGAAGAAATTGCGCAGATCCACTTGCCAACGCCGCTAGAAAAATTGTGAGAAGAAAGATGAATGAGTTTCGAAGAAAGAATGAATAAGAGAATGAATAAGAGTTTTGGTATAGGTGAGATTTGTCAAGTCCGCTACATAGTATAGCGGACGGAAAAAATTGTCAAGTTGTCCGCTACACAGTATCGCGGACGGTGGGATAATGACAAAGCAACAGTCCTGTCGCCCTAGGACTGGTGTGACAACTGTCAGGGGGGTTGTGGATGACTTGACCACCGTCAGTCAAAAAGTCATCTGCAACACAGTGTAGTAGACGACTTTTTGACTGACAGTGTCAGGCCAAAAAAGTTATCCGCTATACTATGTTGCGGACTAGGGGCGAGGGGCAATATGATAAAAAAAGTCAGTCCGCTACACTAGGTAGCGAACAACTGACAGCTTTTGAAAAAAAAATCTGGGCCGTCCATCCCGAAGGGATGGACGGTCAGATCGCGCTAGCAAAATCTCATATTTTGCTAGCGCTATCAACGTATCAGCTCATATATATATATATATATATGTGTGTGTGTGTGTGTGTGTGTGTGTGTGTGTGTGGTGGTTTGCGGTGGTGGGGCGTGGCGGTGGCCAGCAGGGTGGCCGGCGATGATGGTCGCCGGTGGTCGGCTGACGACTGCTGGCGGGCTGCGGTGGTTGGCGGCATGCGATGATTGTGGTGGTGAGAGGTGTTGGTGGTCTCAAAATAAAACCCAACCTCCTAAATTGGAGTTTTTAAAAACAGCCTAGTTTTAAAAACTGAAAAAAAAAAACGAAAATTGTATACAAAACCCTTTTATTTTTTTTTCCAGTTTACAAAACTAGAGAAAAAAAATTAAAAACAGAAATGTTTTCAAATGGAGCTAGTTCTTAAGAACTCAGATTCCCAAAATTTGATGCAAATTTTTCCTCTTTTGGGAAAATACTTCAAAATTCCCGATGACTACGTTGTCCACGTTATGCATGTGGGCAAGTGTCGATCAGCACTATATCGAGGCCTGTTTTGCCTCTTTTTTTTCCTTTTATCTTTTCATACGTATAGCCTAATTCTAGTGGATATTGCAGTTCAATAGAAACCCCAGTTATTATAGGAAAAAAGTGCCGAGTCTCTTTTAATCAATTATAATCTTGGAATTGATGTTAAATATAGTTCAGCTACCAAAGTAAGGAAAGAATTGCTACGGATAAAGTAATTTCTCCATGAGCAGCAACGGGCCATAAGCATGACCGGGGGCAACCATAATTACCCACCAAAATTTGGGATTTTTTTTAGTTTTACGAATTATGGGTAATCATGTATAATATATTTATTAAAATGTCACTATATCATAATATCAATGTATTAGGGTTTTTTTTTTCTACCTGCCCTCATAGTCTTTGTCCCTCCCTTTCCTTTGCTTCATCTTCGTTTTTCCAAATTTTAAACTCTAGATTACAAAGAAACAAGAATAGAGGTCATTTTTTAGTTTATTTCTTATAGTATATCAACTTATTTATACACTCTTGTCCTCATATAATTTAATAACTACACTAATAATGCATCTACATGTGTAAAACTAAGCTTCTTTTATGCGAGATTAGTAAATTTATTCTTGATTAATCTTACCAAGTTAAATAAATTATTGTCAATAGTGAAATTTTTTGACCAGATGGAATTCAATTCAAAGTGAACAATCTGTTTTGCGTTTAACGTATTCAATTGTGATGCTAATTATATGGATGGAAAGTCCAAGTCTAGCAATTAATTCTTTTTTTCAAAGAAAAAATTGTTAATAGTAGTAAAGCTGATTAACAACTTCCTACAACAAAAAAATGTGTGATGATGGTAACATTTTTGCACCGCTTCCTACTTCTCATGCTAATGTTGAGACTCCAAGTCTAGAACGCCACCTAAAAAATATCCAAGATTTGAAAGTATTAATGTCAGCAATGATTTTGAGCATGATCCAGGGTTATGACCACCAATATGGAAGTGTCCCGTCAATCGCTACGATTAAATTCAAAGAAGATATATCACTATCGATCCATATCAGTGCATACTTTCTTCATAATTGATTCTTTCTTTCAAAGAAAAAAATGTTGATAGTAGTAAAAGCTGATGAACAACTTCCTACAACAGAAAATGTATGATGATGGAAACATTGTTGCACTGCTTCCTACTTCTAATGCTAATGTTGAGATTCCAAGTCCATAAGGTCACCTTAAAAAATATTCAAGACTTGAAAGTATTAATGTCAGTAATGATTTTGAGCACGATCCAGGGTTACGACCACAAATATGGGAGTATCCCTTCGATCGCCGCGATTAAATTTAAAGAAGATGTATCACTGTCGGTCTTTATCAGTGCATACATTCTTTATATCCAAAATTTGGACCAGTAAGTCATCCTCTTAGCTTTCAAGCTTCATGATTCAAATTATTTAAATAATGGTTAGAGTATTCTCCTACAAAGGATGTAGCCTTTTTTCTGCCTTGCGTTTTCTTTAATAAGCCATGGGCAAATTCTAGACAAAGTGCACTCACTGTTGATGGATTTAGAAATTAGAGAAAATTTAGGAGTTGAAAAGATTGTGCTTTTTTGAATCATGTGGAAATGATCCCAATTTATGTCATAGAAGTGCTCAAAAATCTTGCAAAGATCTAATGAACCAACCTTAACATATTCAATAACAGTTTGATAAATGCACTTCTCAGCAAATCAAAGCCAATTGGTTGCGACTAAGGGTATTAATGGATGCCGTCCTATATCTCGCATTGCAAGGATGGGCACTTAGAGGTTATTATGAAAGTATAGATTCAAATAATTGTAAAAACTTTATCGAATTGGTGCAGAGATTTGCTAGGTATAATGCGAATGTTGCAGAGATTATTTTAGAAAAGCCCCTCTTAATTCCTTTTACACATCTCAAAAAATCCAAAATAAAATATTTCATTATGTATTAAAGAAAGTGTGACAAGCAATTTTGAAAGTAACTGGTGATGCAAAGTTTTGTATACTTTAATGAAGCTGGCAATAAGTAAAAAAAAAGAGCAAATGGCAATTATTTTAATATTTGTAGACACTGATGGCCTCCTTCAGAAACTTTATTTTTGGTATTTTTTATGTTTCAGACACCAAGGCCTTAACAGTAAAAATGATTTTTTTTTTAACTTTTTTCTCAAGAAAATATTAACATCCACAACATTAGAGGCCAAGAATATGATGGGCAAGGAACATGCGAGGTGAATTAAATGGTTTACATGCATTAGTATCTAAAGAATGTCCATGTACTTACGATATCTATTGCTTTGCATATCGTTTGCAACTGGCATTAGGTGTAATGTCTAAAGATATTGATCAAATTCAAGATTTCTTCCCTACATTAACTCTTACAGGCAACTCAATTGGTGCTTTTTTTCAAGTTTATTGATGAATTAAAAGCTGCTCAAGTCAGTAAAATTGTACATTTGCTGCTAGTGACGAGCTTGAGACTAACATTGGGCTTAACCAAATTGAGGCTTTATAACACGCTGGTGATACTCGTTGAATTTCTCAATTAAAAGATATTCAATCTTGATAAAAATAATTCAGTGCAACTAGTGTGGTTTTAAATCCCATTGATGATGTTGCAGATACTTTTACACATTGTTTGCAGGCAACTGAGCTTATGATTATCTAAATTATCTTGGGTTTTAAAACCTTAACCTAAAAGCTACTTGCAGCCAACCAGCCTCGTCAATCCATCTCCATTTCTCAATCCCATTACTAATCACAAAAAATTCAAATATCTTAAATTCTTTTCTTCTATTATCAATTACAATTATTTACATAAAGAATCTTTTGCTGATTGAATAGAGAAAGGAGGTTTTGTGCTTTTGTTTCTTGGATGATGTAGAATGCAATTTACGAGCGTGTTTAAACTCTTCGGCTGATTCATTTGATTTCTTCTATGGCGAACCATTCCGTGTGTTATTTTGCTCGATTCTTGTGTTAGGAAGAATGAAGTGCTTCTTCTTCTTCTTCCTTTTTTTTTTAATTTATTTAATAAGATGTTATCTTAGCACCATATTTACTGCTTGTCATAAAAGTTTCCGTAGTTACATGTATTACATTGACCGCCTTGAAAAAAATGTCTATGCTCTGCCCTTATGTCGAAGGACACACGATATTGTGAGCGGATAGTTAATTACACTCTGGCATTGGAGTGTGAACGTCGTCTTTCTGCAGATCCTTCTTTCCTTTTTGGTCACGGGTTCAAAATTGTGGCCGGTAAGTTGTAAGCCGTGGGTATCCATGATTCATTGCCCTCAACATCGAGCAAAGTTATCTTTACTTGTGCGTCGCCCATTATATAAACAAAGTTTCTAGACCCCCTTGAATCAAAAAACCCTCCATTTTAATTCGACAAAAGGTTACAAAAAGCTTGCTTGCGTCTGATAACAAGATCAGGACCATCTTTAAAACATCGCTGAACGTATTTAATTTTAGTAAAAAAGAATATATATATTTTTTTACAAACATAACAAAATACTTTTAGCCACAAAATATAAGTTAGCTATTGATGAATGATGACCTGACCGGTCATTCGGGCATCAAGTTATCTGGGCCGTTAGATTGCCGAATGAGCTGTGCTATACTCCGAAAGACCATAATGCACTGCTGGTGAAATCTGCCAACGTTTCGGCGAGTTGCAGTCTTCCGGCGATTTCCCCATCCCGGTGGGATAAAGGCGAGGCGTGGCGTGGCTGAGAATTCTGCAGGTATTATCAGTTGTTTCTGCAGATTTCTTTTGGCTTTAACATAGTCATGCGTCTTCATAACTAGTTCTTTGACTTGTTAAGGATTATAAAATACCCTCATTTTCCCCTTGGAATCGTGCATTTTACTCTCGTTGACAAACAGGTGTTTGCTATTTTTGCGGACTAGCACCGGCCACCAGTGGTGAACTCTTTAGGGTTCACACGGTCGTCATTTCTGTAAGTCAACCTTTTGATAACTGTGGCATTGACTTAGTTGCGCTGTACAGTCTTCTCCAAGATATCTTCTCCTCTTTTTGAATATGAAAATTGAAATATTCACATGGTAAATTACCCACACCAAAACTGATTCAATTCCACAATCTCTTCCTGATTAGGCCTTAAGCTTTTGTAATACAATGGTTGTCACGGAGATTTTTATCTCTGCGTTGGTCACGGTACTGTTTGAGAAGCTGGCCTCTGGCGAGCTGTTGAATCTAGCTCGCCGCCAGGGGATATACTCCCACATTGAAACATGGAGCTTAACACTAGAAAAAGTTGAAGCGGTCCTCGGTGAGGCAGAGGAGAAGCAGATCATGGATAAATCGGTGAACAAGTGGCTGGAACAACTCCAGGATTTGGCTTACGACTTGGACGACATACTCGACGAGTTGGCGACCGAAGCGTTGGGTCGCAAATTGATGCAGGAGTCATAAACTAGTACCAGTAACTTACGAAGGCTCGTTCCTGCTTGTTGTACTACTAGCAATTTCCGTCCTCGTGTTGTTAAGTTCAATTTTAAAGTGAAATCCAAGATACACAGCATCACTACTAGATTGCAAGATCTTGTAAAGCAGAAAAATGAGCTATGCTTGAGTGTGCATGTTGGAGCTAGTAGCTTGAAAAGAACTGGACATGAAAGGTTACCTACAACTAGCTTGGTGGATGAATCTGGTGTTTATGGCAGGGAAGATGATAAACGAGCAATACTTGATCAAATGTCGCTGGGCGCTGTCCAGCATAGTGATCGTAACGTCCGTGTCATCGCTATCTCTGAAGCACGGACACCTCTCCTAGGTGGAGGTATGGTGTCCTAAACGGACGGACGGACACCCCGACACCCTCCGGACACTGTCCGACACGTGTCGGACACGGCTAATCGGTGTCCGAATATTTTTTAATTTCCGACACCGTGTCGGACACTTCGTCGATGAGTGTCAGACACGGCATGGTGCAGTGTCAGACCGTTTGGGATCAATTTGAGATTAATTGAACTAATTTTGGTGGTCAATATGTAATAAATAGAAAATATTTGGGGTCTTTTTACAAAAAAATAATAGGTGCCCTAATCTGAGCCATTACCCGATTACCTTCGTTTTCTCTCTCACGGCCGTCTGCTTCTCTCTCACCAGTCACCTCTAATCTGTCGGCCGTCTTCATCTCTCGCCACCGGAGCTCAGTCGCGAAGATACTGAAGCCGTCTTCTGTCCGCCTTTGTCGTCGTCGTTGCCAGAGCTCTCGCCATCGTCACTGGAGGTCCTCTGCCGCCGTCGTTGACCCAAAGGTATTCTTCTTCTCTGATCTCGACGTCTCGTCTCTCCTCAGTCGTCTCCTTGACTCCTTTTTTCTTCTACTCTCCCCCTCTCACCAGTCTCGTGTCTTCCCCTTTTTTCTTTTTCTCCCTCTGTTGTGAAAGCCCCTCTCTTCTCTTTTTTTTTTTTGACTAAATAAAAAGAGAACCATTCTTGATTACAGATGTCGTTGCTGGGAAATGGACATTTAGTGCTAGATGTCGTTGCTGGGAAATAAAAAGAGAACCATTCTTGATTATGATTACATTTGTTTAATATACTTTTATTGCATTTTCCCGTGGGACATTTTGGTTACTTTCCCGTGACACTTTCTTATGATTACATTTGTTTAATATATTACTTTCTTATTAATATATAAAAATAGACATTTTTATCCATTTTCATTATTGTTTGTTATTTTAGATTGTGGAATGTATTTGATATTATTATATATATAATAAAAAATATTAAAAAAATAGCGGTGTCCTACGGTGTCCAAAATCTGATTTTTTGGAAATTGCGGTGTCCAGTGTCCCCGTTGGTGTCGGTGTCCGACACCGTGTCCGTGTCCGTGCTACCTAGATCGCTATAGTAGGTATGGGTGGCATTGACAAGTCTATAATGACGAGAAAGTGAAGAGTTGCTTTGATCTCAAAGCATGGGTCTGCATCTCTGATGTGTTTGATGAATTCATGATAACGAAGATAATCTTTGAAGCACTGTCCGCGGAGAGCAGGGATTTTAAAGACTTAAACATGGCTCAAGTGATGTTACAGGAGATACTTTCAAACAAAAAGTTTCTTCTTGTCTTTGATGATGTTTGGAATGAAAACTATGGGAAATGGGATCTCCTCTCTCGTCCATTTCACGTTGGGGCTCCCGGCAGTACAATTATTGCTACTACTCGGAATGTGGGTGTGGCGTCAATCATGCATTCAGTCCCGGATTACCATCTGGAACGGCTGGAGGATGAGGATATTTGTTCAATCGTAGCTCAGCTTGCACTGGGCACACATGATTTTGAGGCGCATCCATATTTCAAGCAAATTGGTGAGGCAATAGTAGAGAAGTGCAAAGGCTTACCTTTGGCAGCAAAGACACTTGGCAGCCTCCTGCGTACTAAAGTAAGCCCAAATGAGTGGAATGGTATATTGAACAGCAACTCAGCAAGTAATGGGATCTACCTAAGCAAAATAATGACATCCTTCCTGCTCTTAGGTTAAGCTATCACCATCTCCCTTCTCATTTGAAGTGTTTGTTTGCGTACTGCTCAATATTTCCAAAGGACTACGAATTTGACAAGTATGAGTTAGTTCTTTTATGGATGGCAGAAGGTTTCTTGAAGCAATCAGAAAATCCCAAGAAAATGGAAGATGTTGGTTTTTGTTACTTTGACGAGCTATTAGGAAGGTCGCTTTTTCAATGTTCAAGTAGTCATCAATCACGATTTCTAATGCATGACCTTGTGAATGACTTGGCTCAACATGTTGCTGGACGCATATGCTTTAACCTGGATAACTAAACAGAGAGTAATATGTGGCATAGTGTTTTTCTCCAGAAGGCTCGCCATTCGTCTTTTGTTCGTCATGAATACGAAGTCTTCCAAAGATTTGAGGCTTTCAATAGAGCTCCTAATCTTCGGACTTTCTTGCCATTACCAGTTTTGCAGACCTCGCCAGGTTTCTACTTGACGAAACAGGTTTCAAGTGATTTGTTGCCACAATTACTTTGCTTATGGGTGCTGTCTTTCAGTGGATATTCCATATTTGAGCTGCCAAACTCAATCGGCAATTTGAAACACCTACGGTACCTTAACTTGTCTGACACTCGAGTCGAACAGTTGCCTGAATCTGTTAGTGAACTCTACAATTTGTAGACACTTGCTTTACGCTGTTGCAAGGAGTTAGCTAAGCTGCCTAAAAACACTGGAAATCTGATCAATCTACGACATCTTGACATTGCTGGAACTTCGCAATTAAAGGAGATGCCCTTAGGGATAGGTAAGTTGACTAGTCTGCAAACGTTGTCGAAAATTGTTCTTGACAGAAGCGGGGGGCTCAGAGTAAATGAGTTGAGGGGCCTATCTAATCTCAGGGGAGCACTTTCAATCATTGGCTTGCACAGTGTGATGAAGGTCCAAGATGCAATGGAGGCTAACCTATTGCGCAAGCAAGGCCTCGACAAACTGGAGATGGAATGGAGTAGAGTTTTGATGGTTTTAGAAATAAAAGGACTGAAAAGGAAGTATTTGACGTTCTAAAACCTTCTACAAACTTGAGAACTCTCAAAGTTGAATCCTACAGGGGTATAGAATTTCCTAGTTGGCTCGGGGATCCGTCGTTCTCCAGTTTAGCATGCATGACGCTTCGTGGTTGTAAAGAGTGCATATCTTTACCATCACTTGGACATCTACCTTCACTCAAGGAGTTGCGGATTAAAGGCATGGATGGGGTAAAAAGTGTGGGGGCTGAGCTGTGTGGTATCATTTCCCCACAGGTTAAAGTTTCTTTTCCAGCACTTACAATTCTGGAGTTTGAGAACATGGTAGGTTTGGTGGAATGGTCCACTAATTTGAGCAATGATGTTGAAAACATTAGACAAGTGTTTCCTAGCCTTCGCGAGCTTAGGTTGAGTGACTGTCCTAACTTAATCAGGGTTTCACTTCCAAGGCTTCCATCTCTGTGGGTGCTGAATATAAGTCAATGTCATGAGGTGGTTCTGACTAGTGTGGTTGCCCTTGCCTCAGCCATTACCACTCTGAGAATTCGGGGCATCTCAGGGCTTTCTCAACTGCATGAAGGGGTTTTACAATTTCTAGGAAAATCACATGAAGTTCTGCTGATTTACGGATGCCACGAACTGATAACTTTGTGGGAAGGAGAACACGCATGTGAAAATCTTGCAAGTTTATGAAATTTAGAAGTTGGAAACTGTTTCGGACTTGTATCCTTGCTGGGAGAGGATGAGCAAGAGCTGCCCCAGAATCTTGAAAGGTTGGAATTATGGTATTGCAAGAACCTTGAGAAGCTGCCAGATGGGTTGAAGAGCCTCAAATCTCTCAGGGCATTGATAATCGGAGGATGCCCGAGATTGGACTTCTTTTTAACCACCACAGAACTAGAGGTGCAAAGCAGCATAAACAACGATGACAAATACGAGAATGCTCTAATGGAAAGATTTTCTCTTCTTGAAACATTTGAAATTCAGGACTGCCCCTCTATGACAATCTTCCCACTAGGCCAGAATATATCCACTACTCTTAAGACTCTTCGGGTTAAGGATTGCAAGAACCTGGAGCCAGACTCGGAAACAATGTGGTTGCTCAAGAGCACCATGCCATCGTCATCGCTTGTAAATATAGACATCAGGGGTTGGGAGAATCTGAAATTATTGCCGGGGAACTTACTCCACTTTGTCCATCTCACTGGCTTGCACTTATCGGCGTGTCTGAACCTAAAGTCTTTTCCGGAGAATGTGGCCTTGCCCATCGGCCTGGTAAATCTTTCAATCGGTAACTGCAGGAACCTCAAGTACTTATTCCCTGATGATCATTATCAGATGCAAAGCCTCGCATCACTGTTGTATCTGAATATATATGATTGTCCAAGTCTCGAGTTGTTTCCTAGACGCTGTTGGCCTCCTAACCTGGAATCACTTAGACTTGGGGGGGACTTTAAGTGGTCAAGCTCAGGGTGGGAACCGCAAAGACTCCCAACCTCTCTTTCCCGCCTCATCCTCTTTGGCGGTTCTTCAGGAGACGACTTGTACAGCTCCCTTGTTCTTCATAACCATTCTCTAACCACTCTTGAAATCAAGGAATTCTCGTACCTAGAAAAATTACTCCCCAAGGGCCTCCAAAACCTCAATTCTCTTGAACATCTCTGGATAAGTGCTTGCCCTAAGCTTTGATGTTTGCCTGATACACTGCTTCCCAGGCTTTCAGGCTTATACATCCGTGACTGCCCACTTCTAAAAGGAAGGTGTTTAAGGGAGAAGAGAGATTACTGGCCCATGATATCCCGAATCCCCTTTGTAAAGATAGACCATGTATTGCTTTAAGGTGCTTGTCAAATTAAGGAGAGAAAGACAATATTACTTGACCACCTTATATAGAAACTGTAGGGATATTGTCATCTTGGTTATTATCCAATTCTCAACTACTTCTCTGATAGAATATTGATGCTAGTGCCAACTATTTGTAGCAGAAGTAATAATTGCTTTAGGACTTGCTTTTGAGAATACCGTATTCTTAAAAGCAAGTCCTTATAAGTTTGACTAAATAATATATATATATATAGGATCGTGATCCATTGCTAGCGCTAGCACTGTTGCTAGCGCTGTTTGGCCGTCCGCTACATAATGTAGCGGACGATAATTGGCCGTCCGCTACATTATGTAGCGGACGGTGCTAGCGCTAGCAATGGATCACGATCCATATATATATATATATATATATATATAGTAGATGACTCATTTATCTCAACTACAATATATCATTTTTTGCTTTAGGACTTGCTTCTAAGAATACGTTAGTCAAAATTAAGTCCTTATAAGTTAGTATATTAATTTTTAGAATGATTAGGAATTTTTAATTTATATAGGGCTTAAAAATGTAACCCGTATTTTAGCTGCAAAGTTAATTAAATTTTAAAGATGAGGACCCTATCCAAATTTAAATTAATTGTTAGATCATTTTTTTGTTCTAAATGTCATAAACTATATTTAGTTTTTGGATCTATGGATTTTTATATTCATTTTGGAAATGCTTTTTAGGATTGTCAAAATTAAGTCTTAATAGATTAGGATATTGATTAGTCAGATTTTAGAATGTTTAGAATTAATCTTAAATTATATAAGGCTTACTAATATAGATAAAACTAATTTAGAGATAAAAGGACCCCATCTAACATAATATCAGAGACCTTTAGCCACACTTTTAGATTTAGTATATAGTGTTTACAATTCTATTTCACGTTGGAAACATAAAATGATGATGTGTCAAGCAAAGAAGCGATGATGTGTCACACAAAGAAACTATCGTTTAGTATCGTTATGTTTCTCGCTTCGCTTATTATTGTAGATTAGATTGTGTGGTGTGGTGTGGGTGGGTGAGTATTCTTTGACGAGTCAAAACTAAGATGAAAGAATTTTGTGACGTCGATATCTAAGTATTCCAAATTTTAACCTAGTTAAAAGTGAAAATAAATGATGGATCCCACAAGTCTTCACAATATTATGTGTTACAGTTGCTTCCCCCTGTAATTTTGCTTTTACTCAGAAGTGCCCCCCCCCCCCCCCCCGAGGTACAGCTGGGCAGAAAAGAAAACGGAACGAAGTATCATCACTACCTAGGGTTTACGGAGCAAAGTGATGACATTCAAACTCCCAATCTGATCAATTTGGAGTGATTTTTTTTCTAATTGTTGCGCTACTGTACTTGTTATGACAGCTTTCCTGGGCATAAAGAGTAATGGAGACGGATAAAGCAGAGCAGTTGAAGGCCGAAATGCAGCAGTGGTACGGTCAGGCTGAGCAATTGATTCGTCAGATCCCTCCAAATCAACTCTATGCAGCTGTTGGAATTGTGCTGTTGACTGTCTCTCTCTTCATACTTGGTAACTATTAAGCTCGCATTGTTGGGAAAAGTTGAATTTGCAGTGTTTTGAGCCATAAAATTTTGTGGTGTTTATGTCTTAGATTTATCACGTGATTTAATTTGGCCCGTTATCCTTTTATTGTGCTATCATAAGTAATGTTGTTAATAAGATACTTCGCAAATTTTTGTTTGTTCATTAAACTGATTGGCAAGAACTAATTGACTGCAGAATGTTTTCCTTGAGTCCGTTGAAGAAGCTAATTTGTTACTCACCGAAAATAGTAGTAATAATAATAATTTTTTGCTGTTGTTTATTGGCCTATCTTTCCCATTCTGTGCGTGTAGTATACACGCGTGGCTATAGCTGCAAATTATCATGAGCGGGACATAAATTTTCAAATGCAAGCTAATGTCATAATCCTGTTTTTATTTGAATGCTTTGTAATGACGTCTTCGTCGACCTTACTTAACTGTTTGGTGTCTTTACGCCATAGTGTGATTATTTGGGTAGAGTTATGTGAGTTGCATTGTCGTGATATTTGAGAGTTTGCACAGACAATAACAAGTATATGCAGCACACACTGTCATTGCAATTTTATCTACTCCTAGAGCACCGCTAAAGCAAGGCACTTGTTTTCCTGCACTTTTGTACAAGATGCGCATCGCTTATGATCAAACAGAGGACCAGTGTGTCACCCTTCCGAGTAAGGGGAAAAATGAAATCATATGTAACGATAACATATTTGAATAGACAAACAAAATCCTTTTTCTTTTTATCTTGTAACAAGCTTCAGTAAATTGCAAAGAAGAGACAAAACCTATTATATTTCTCATTCAATCTAGTTCATAAGAGATCATCGTTGGGTAGAACCCCTACCCGTTATGGAACTTCAACCCTCGGTCTGCAACTCAACTCGTGAACATGCTAATGATTGACTAGAAGGCCTCTACTCTAACAAATGGAATTCCAGTTCTATACCTAATTGGTCAAATAAACAGTGGCGTAGTTCGGTAGGACAAAATTTTTGTTGAATGTTTCCAGAGTTAGCTGGGAATGGAGGGATGAAAGCTTTCTTTCCACGTTTTACAGTTTAAAAGACCGGTTTGTCGAGGTTATTTACTGTTGTGTCAGAGGATTGCCAGTTAAGGGTGAGCCTGGCTCAGCGGTTAGGTTGCTCCATTGTGATCTGAAGGTCATAGGCTTGAAACATGGAAATAGTCTCTTGACTGTAATGGGTGTAATGCTCCATAACTCACGATACTGGGAGCCTTGTGCTTCGGGGCTGCCTTCTTTTCTACTATAGCTTCTCACCTTTTGGATTTAAAACCCAACTCACTCTTTGCTCCGTTTCTCTTCCCGTTTGCATGGAGTCATTCCTGGCTGTGGCAAGATGCACTTGAAGATTGTGCATGCGTCTCAATGGAGTAGGTAATTCATGTAATACCTAGAGAATAACACTACCATCAAAAGACACCACATTGTGTCTATGTTGTGAAGTCGCATGTGGTCACATATAAGTGCTGTATATTATGCTTGCATTTTGGAAGTGGTAGCAAGAGTATTGTCAACAATGGATTCTGCTCACCACCTACTTCAGTTCCCATTCAGCCACAATAGGAGATTAAACTGCTAAGAGTCTCAATAGAAAAGCAGTGAAGAGCTTGATTTCAATAGTGCTATTTAGCAATCCGTTGGTCAAGTTGACTATTTTGGATAAAAAGACACGATTACATCATTAGGAGGAAGCTATGCCAAAGTAGCAATTCTAGTAACAAAAGCTTCGTGGTGCTAATTTCTACAATGTTTGCTGGATTGGGTGATAGGGCACATGTTGGACAAGTTAAAGAAGAAATCATGATAAGACGGACGCTACGGGCTTCTTGGAGGATAATAAAGCTAAAGTAGAGAAGATTTCTATCTAAGCACCATAATAGAACCATAGACTTTAAATTTCAGTGGCATCCAAGCAACATTTTAAAATCAGCATTTTATTTGAATTCCTCCCCCAGTAATTGTAGTGCTTATAGAGTAGTTTGCCTTTAAGCTTGTGAAATCAGTTTAATATGTTGTAGAGCAATTGTGCAAGAGCATGTAGTTGAATTCTGGGTCAACAGTACCTAGTGCCTGCTCCACCCATTTCCTTGCCCTGCTCCTTGGTTCTTCTTTTTAATGCTTTCTGTGTTTTCACTATTGTCCTTGGGACAACTAAATATGTGTAAGAATCTTCAAAGCATGGTCGAGTGGTCAGACTATGCATTATCTAGTTAATTGTTGATGCCAACTGAGAGAAGGCAACACTCTCCGTATTAAGAGGATAGACAGAGCTCCATTACTTAGGGCAAAACAGTTGAACTGGTGCATTTTGAAGACAAGAGAGGAACTGCAAACTTCCTTCATTACCCCCCTTCACCCCACCCTACCCTTTCCACTTCCCTGGTTCATAGGCTGTTATATTTTTTGCGTAGGGTCATTTGTTCAATTTAAATTTTCTATATTTTGTGTCATTATGCTGACATTCATGAGCACTATAAATGTTAACTTTTGTTTGCTCACACATTTGTTAAATTACTCTGCAGTTCACATGTTCAACTGCACTATATCTAATACAGTTGTACTTATGGGGCTTAGTGGAAGTGGGAAGACTACTCTTTTTTACCAGGTATAGCCTTCAAAAGTGGTGCTTTATAAAACAGAATTAGTAGTTCTGAGGAAATTGAACTTTTCTTTAGATTTAGATCCACCATCCTATGACATAATCTAATGGGAGATATGATTTACTGCATTAAAGACCCATTCCAGTAGATTCGTGATAAGTTTAAATACTATTCATGGTCTTTCAGTTTTGTGCATATTGCACAGGGTTGACTTGAAAATCTCCAACCATGTCTATGCATTTGGTCGCAGACGTTAGCTGTTGAGATTGAACCCTGAGCCAAAACTGGTTGGATGAAGTACAATCTCTTCGCGGTTTGACTATATAATCTTGGCTATTATTATTAAACTCTGTGCCTATCTCAGTTCAATTTTCTAAGTTGGTTGGGTGAACTACAAGTCTAGGATGCATTTGAGATGTCATAACTAGCGAAACTGATGCCTTTGTTATATATTTCCTTAATAGTTAGATGTGATATTTGTAGCACTACCATCCTGCTATATATTCCAGGCAGATGGAACGGATATGAACTATATGTTCTTAACTGAATGTCATGATATGATTTATGCCTATGCCAGCTTCGAGATGGCTCTTCTCACCAGGGAACTGTGACATCCATGGAACCCAACGACAGCACTTTTGTGCTGTACTCTGAGACGAGTACGGTAAAGTGTTACGCTGACATTCATGAGCACTACCATGGCTGCCTGCTTTTCTTCTAGAATAATGCTCCAAAGCCCAGGTTTTTACGGGCTTGATCAAAATGGACCCACCCTGTGATTTTTCAGAAGGGCAAGATTAAGCCTGTTCACGTTGTTGATGTTCCTGGGCATTCTCGTCTTCGGTCCAAATTAGAAGAGTTCTTGCTTTAAGCTGCTGGTGTAGTTTTTGTGGTTGGTGCTCTGGAATTCCTGCCAAACAGTGGTGCTGCTTCAGAGTAAGTTACATCTGCAATTTGTGTCTTTGGGGATCCCATTTGCACATGAAATGCACCCTATGCCCCTAAGTTATGCATATTCCTTTTAACATTGATATTCCATGCGCATCAGGTATCTATATGACATTTTGACAAAGGCTAGTGTGGTGAAGAAAAATTGCAACAAAGTGGATAAGGTTACTGCACATACCAAGGAGTTCATTAGAAAACAACTGGAAAAGGAAATGTATGTTTAAACTCGATGTCGAAATTTTCTTTGGTTTGGTAATTAACGTTGTCAACCTACTATTATTTTGGGGGTGCAATACCTCTAAATTATTATCCCGCAACTCTTGACCGTCCCAATGGTCATCATTTGGAAACTTTGGCTTTTGACACATTTATGTACCCTCTCTGTAGCCAATTGAACTTTTGCATTGTTACTGATATATTTTTTCCCAATTGCTTCAGTGACAACCGGGCATCCAGAACTGCTTTATCAGCAGCAGATATTACGAATGAGTTTACGCTTGGGGGTACCGGAGAGACCTTTGCATTCTCTCAGTGCCATAACAAGGTGACTGTTGCAGAAGCTTCTGGTTTGACCGGCGATATATCTCAGTTGGAGCAGTTTATCAGGGAACATGTAAAACCTTGATGGCCAGCAATTTTTTTGGATTCTTCTTAGAGGTGGGTGGGATCTAGTCTTTCAGTTCCGTCATGGAACGTAACGAACTAATTTCTTTGGAGAGAGAGAAAATGGAAAAGAAATGATTATCGAGAGGGCTTTGCTGGTGATTTTTGGACTTTTGTGCTTGAGTGACTTCAATTTTAGCAAAAAAACAGAACTAATGAGTTCACAGCCACCCCCCTCTTCCCCCTGCCCCATGCCACCGGTAAGTTGTCAACTCCGACAAAATACCAAGAGACCTTGTGGCGTCGACGAGGGCAGAGGCAGACCCTCTGCCAACCGTCACTGCTATTGGTTTATGTCACTAAACTTTGCTTACACCGATTACCTATTTCTTCGTTCTCTCTGTCACTTTTCTCTGTTTCCTCGGACAATATTCAGATTAGTCCATGGTCGCCACCAAAAATCAGTTTCAGCTCGGAATTTGTCTCCCGATGAACACTTGTATTCTCTCGAACCAAAAAAATGGTGATAAATGATACTGAGAAATGTTTATAGGCGTCGACTTGTTTTATGCTCCGAGATGTTGCGGAGAACCTCGGTTTCAAGAGTGAGTAGTGGCAGATCTGCAACGGTAATAAGCAATGTGCTTAACTGTTATTCCCTATTTGGTAGATGCAATTATTGGAACTTATTGGCTGTTGTTATTGGCGCTGATAATCGATGGTGACTATTAACAAGTATCAGACGGCAATGGACGGCAATGGTTTGTGAAAGTGACGTCGCAACCTGTTTGTGCATTTAGCATATATTGCTTATATAGATAGTGTAACTCTCTTTCTTCGAAGAATTAACTGCATCAAAGTTCTAGTGAGTAAGTCACTTAGTCTTGATCTCCACCACATCAATTTGACACATGATTAAAGGGGATTACCATCATACAATGATTCTCTTGATATATTCTTCACGCCTCTCATCTAAATTCTGCTGCTACAATTTGCACAACCACTGAGTATACAAAGTAATGATATAAGGTATTACATGCAATCTTATGACTACAAAAAGAAACAAAACTAGATTTGATCAAAAAATATATAACTACTTGCTATCTTTTACTTCAAGAAAAGGATGGGAAGCCTTAAAAAAAATTTCATTTTGTCTTCTTATGGATATAGCATCATCCTCATAGATATACATTGATGTAAGCATCGAGGGTAAGCGTCGTCTAGAAGTAAGCACCATAATTTTCATTTAACAAATCTTATTCTTAATATGTTTGTAACTTTGTTTCTTGCTTCATATCTCTCAGTTAACCTATTCCTAGCATGAAAGTAAGTTACACTACTCCAAAGTTTTTGCTTTTGATCTATTTTGATTAAAATGATTTTTCGATTCACAAATGAAGATATAACTATAAAAGTATCGCACTCGCAGAATTGGTAAGTGATACATCCAGTCTACGTATTTTAACATACAAATTTCTTGAAGACAATGCAATAAAAGAAAATTCGACTCGGTTATATCCTTGAGAGTTTCACGAGATTAAAACAGTTTTTTTCATTTTGGCGAAATAAGTAAATTTCTTTGTCTAGTTTATAGTAGCACTTACTATAATGAGAATCCACGAGTAACGGTAGATATATTTTTTGTTCACGTGTTTTATATAATTAGAATGCTTGGTGGGATAAATATCATGAATTTAGCTCACTAGACTTACATTGTATGAATTATGTCAAAATTGCTTGACTTGTAGGTTTGCATTTGTAATCTGAATATATTAGTGAACTTAAGTTTTAAACTCTAAATCTGAATGAACCACATCAACAAGTAAAATTTATTTCCTTCGATATACTTTTTCTCCATGGAGATATATTACAGATGTTTTACAACTTTTGAGGTTTATACCATCAGATAAAACTCTAGCAAAAGCCAGATCCTAAAAATAATGTCATAACTATGTTTGTTGCATTTACGGATAAATATGATCTTACATAAATGTAATCCAGCATCATATACTACAAATGTTTGCATTTACGTGCAACACACGTGCTTTCCTCTTGTTTTGGATCAAATTTGAACGTTGCTTTGAGGGTCCTTTGCTGGTCATCTCTGGTTAGGGAAGGATATAATCTTCAACGATAATGTTACCTTCTTGTAAAACATGCCATTGTTATGGTCTCCAATTTTTGTTCTAATAAGATAATGACACGATGCATATATGCTCAGTGCTAGCTTTGAGATTATGCATCCCTAAACTATATACGATGTCATCAAATTGTGTGCCAAGTACTAGAAAAAAGTTAGCGCAGTTAGCCTTTCACAGTTTGTCTGCCAGGTTAACTATTGAGCTTATTATATTATCTTGATTGACAGGCAAACATAACACAAATAGCAGATGTGAGTGACACAGTTAAACAAAGCAAGAAGAGGCTAAGTTGATGGTTGTTTGCGTGATGTTTTCTTGGTATGTTTCATTTGGCTGCACCTCTTGTATAAACAGGAATGTAGATGCAACTATATGTCTCCAAGCAAGGATACTGTACTCGCAGCTAAATCCCTACATATTTCGTTAGTTCTTGACTTCAATAAAGGATATGGGAGAGTCTACGTATCGACTTCTGAGCACTTATTTCTTCTCTTCGGTTGCTAGCAGCTATATATGTTTCACACAGCTTTTCAATGTTTGGGACAACAAGGGATGCTAAATCGATCATATCATGCAGATCCTTGTGTATGCCAATTGTATTTATCTACTTCTTATAAGTTTTCAATGTTTTCGAAGAATAAGTGATGCTACATTAATCACAACATGCAAGTTTCGAGAATAAGCTGTAGTAACTTTGTATCTAAACATCACGATACAGCTATTCAAGTAAGTTTTTGCAGTATTTAGTGGGATTATTGTCCTTCTCTTTGCACGTGAAGATGGTTTCTCCATTTTTGTTGAACAACCGGCCATCTTCTGGCCCAGGTTCTTGAGAACCTTTTGCATTGTTCCAACCTCTCTCTTGATTGCGCCTCAATTACTCTTTGTTTTATTTCTTATCATTCAATGTGACTTTGAATTCTCCTTGGTATGAATATGTTCAAGCAAGCTATTGTAGTATCGAAGGGAGGTACCCTCGAATGTCCTCCGTGTTGGCTATGAGCGAAGGCTATTTTGTACTGTTTTGAATCAAATCTGAGTTTCATTTAACTTACACACCATGGCTTCGGTGTGGGGTTCCCCTACAAGTTCTTGGCTATTTTCTTTACACAAATTCTCTTTTGCGTATTCTTAATGTCTCAAGCCTACCTTAATTGCATGCTACATAATGGTACTAGTATTTTACTCTCTTTTTCATTGGTTTAGCTTCATCAAACAGTCCACAAGGAAGTCAAGTAGGATTTAGGTTATGACTTATGTCAATAAGAATAGTTTCTTAATTGAATTGTCTTGAGTACGAATAACATTGTCTATACTTGTTTTTGAATTGTCATTATATATGGGCATGTACAACTCGCTCCCTATCATGCTATGCTTCTCTGCCAAGCGTCAGTTTACTACTGGCATTATGCATTAGTATCTCCTAAACCTCAAGCGTTTAAGCTCTTCCTCAATAACATGATTCTTTTATGTAGTTCTATAAGGAGGCTTTGCATAGCAATGTGCCGATGTAGTGTATTTCAAGAACTCATAGTTATAGAATTCAGTATATATGTAGTTCTATAAAGAGTTATGTCTCTTAAGGTGTCTTGAGCAAACTTGTATTTTGTGGATGAAAGGTGTTGAGATATAATTTCAGGAAGGTTAACTAATGATTAACAAGGTAATCCTCGTCGGCAATTAGTTTTCAGTTCGATACTTCCACATAATATCAGAATGGGTCAATTCAGGTCCAGTATACAGTTCAAAACTAAATTAACAGCCACATGATTTAATTCATCTCTGTGTTTCGCCCGGGCATGGAGGAGGAGGTGGGTATTTGTTTTTCCTTTCTCTTAAATATTAGCGTACTTAAACATCTTCAACGACAAATTGTTAGATGATTTAGCGTCCATGTCATTATTTTGTTAATGAAGCGAACCGATGAAAGTAAAAGGACATAAATGGTGTCATATACAAGCGTCTCGAGGATTTTTATCCATAACGATGGAATATGGCGATAAGACCTTGAACGATCACAATATTTTCTTGTATATTAGTATGAGACGGTCGATAGCTTTTTTTTTTACTTTTGATCAAGTTTATGGTAACTTATGTTTTTTTTTTTAATTTTTTGGGTAGTTACAATACATCCATAAAGCCAGAGGGAAGGCCCAAAAATCTTTGGCATACAAAACTGGATTCTCGCTTTGGGCCAAAATTGGGCCCATTGAATTATCAGGCTTCAATACGGAGAGGCCCAATTTTCTGAGGGGTAAACCTTGGGGGAATATCTTGCTTTTAAGAGAAATGAAAGCATTACTCTGAACTTTCTTTCTGTACGGAAGTTAAAAAGAAATGAGAGCAGGGAAGTTATTAAGTTTGAATAGAGAGAGAATATAAGTTTAGGCTTAGTTAAGAGTCCGCTTTATTTCTTTTGTCACTAAAAAGCTGTGTTCATTATAATTTTGAACCCTATATATATATATATATATATATATATATATATATATATATATATATATATATATATATACATCATAAAAGGCGGAACCTAAACCAAATTATTTCTGTAAAATAAAATAAATATATAGTACTTTCCTGTTCTACTAAAGCAGTAGGGGGACATGCTTAAACCCCCGCCAATGTTGGTGGCTTTTTCCAAAGAAATTAAGAGAGAAAGAAAGACACGATAACAGTACTTTACGTCCTCTTTTAGGAATTGCATGGATTTTTTGGGGGGCATTTCTCGTTTTGCTTTACTTCCATCCTTATCTACTTGTTATTGTTTCCTTGGAAGTGGGAATAACCATCCTAATTTTTGTGATGTGAAAACTTGAACATATTATGCCTTTGTATATATATATATATATATAGAGAGAGAGAGAGAGAGAGAGAGAGAGAGAGAGAGAGACTTTTGGCTTTCTTCAAGAGGTAAGCAAATCGGGCCATGTTAGGCATCCCATCTCATTTTTTATTTTCAACTCCTTAGTGAGAAGATCCATTTTTCACATGTTTGGCAACCTTTTTTTTATAAAATAATTCTGGAAAATAATTTTTCACAGTGCCAATTTTCAAGAACAACTATTTGGTGTTTTGATTTTTTTTTCTCAAAAAGACAAGAACTTCTTTAACTTTTAGAAATACTGAGCAAGGTACATAAATCGTGCTCTTTGATTGTGTAAGAGAAGCATAATTTCAGTTCTCGGTATCCTCGACAGTTATAGAGCACAACTACGCCTACCTACCATTAACTGTAGTAGTCGGATGCACACGCCGAACACCCTTCCGAGGGCTTCACCAACAATCAATACTTGACCCGATTGCACTACAATAAACAGTGCCTTTAGTGACTGCCAGACGCGGTCGCTAAACGCACTGATGCTGTCGCTAAAGGGTTTTAGCGACCGCGTTAGAGCGGTCGCTATAGGCCAGGTCGCTAAATTTTAGCGACCGTTTATAAAATTCGGTGGCTAATTTAGCGACCGCGTTGACTACATTTAGCGACCGCATACATCGGTCGCTAAATAATTTTTATTTAAAATTTTTCTATTTTTAATATTTTTTATTAAATTATATTATATCTTTAGCGACCGAAAATCGCGGTCGCTAAATATTTTACAATATTATTTTATTTTTTAAATATTCAAATTAGCGACAGACCGCTTATTCTTAGTTAGCGACCGCACATTGCAGTCGCAAAACCTGGCTTTGCAAAAAAAAAAAAATTGCAGGTCAAATAATTTGTCCAAAACCTGTCGCAGAACTAATATCAATTCATAAGCAATTCAAATCCAATCCAATCGATCCAAAAACCGATTTAACCTCGGTTGAAACAGTTTTGAATGAATACGTTGAAATTCGTATAGTTACTCATAAAACATCTACGGAACAAATCAAAAGTTACATTGTCGGGGGTTTTCCAACTTAACAGATGACAACCATTGCACGGACATTTAATCGTGCCGTCATCCACAAACTCCCGTTGATTCAAAGCAAATAGAATAAACCCGTTCACTCCCTGTCTAAACTCTTCTGATACCCCAATCCCACTTGGAGCAATCCTCCTTCGCATCCAACTTCTATCCACTGACATGATATATATCTCTGACTGCCTGTTAAACCTATACAAGTCGAGTTCAAAATTAACCTTCAATATGAAAAAAATATATTGAGTAGTGACTTACAAATGAGTGTTAATCAGGGTTAAGTAGGGATAATTAGGGCTAATTAGGGCATATTAGAGCTGAGTAGTGATGATTAGTGCTAATCTAGTTAGCACGGACACGGTTGATTAGTGTTAAGTAGGGTTGATTAGTGTTAAGTAGGGTTGATTAGTGCTAATTAGGGTTATTTAGTGTCCATTGGTGTTATTTAGGGGTAATCAGTGCAAATTAGTCCTAATTAGGGCAATTAGTGTTAATTAGAGCTGATTAGTGCTAATTAGGGCTATTTAGTGTTTGTTAGTGTTAATTAGGGCTAATTAGGGCTGATTATTGCTAATCATTTTTAATCATGGTCAATTAGAGATAATTATGGCTGATTAGCCTAATTAATGTTGACTAGTGCTAATTAGGAGTAATTAGGGGTAATCAGTGTTAAGTAGGGCTGATTAGCATAATCAGTGTTGATTAGTGCTAATCTTGGTAGCACTGACACATATACTGTATCCGACACCGACATCGATCGGGACATCGCAGAGAGGTGTCGGACACATGTCCGAAGGTGCTGGTGAGGTGTCGATAGTTGTCGGACACTAAACCTCGACTCATATAAAGTGTCGGTGCTGCATAGGTGATAATTTCAACCCATCATTCAACTAAATCACATATCTGATCGCCTCAATCCAATTGGGGGTCCCATCCTCCATCAACGATCTCAAATGCTCAATGCATAATTAACAACCTAAAATTAAAAATCAAATAATCAATGCTCAAATGGGAAAAAAGCTATTCAAATGCACGTATCCGATATTTTAATCCAATTGGGTCTCATCCTCCTTCAACAATCTCAATTCTCAAATGAACAAGTATGCTTTTAAAAACTATCAAACGAACAAGTATGCTTTTTAAAATCCTAAGACAGCTAATCCAACATGCACTAGTAACAACCATCTGAAATACTGTGTTGTCTTGAAATTACGAGACATTCTAAAGACAACTAACAAGGCATGTAAAACAAAACATAGCATGCATCCAACATATCCTTAAGAAAAAAGAAACTACAGCGCAAACCATAAGATATAGACTGCATGCTTTACACATACTGCATGCTTACCCAATGAATTAAAAAGACGTTCTCTGCCCGCCACATTAAAATCATTAAAATCAAAAGTAAGTAGTAGAAATGCATACCCCTTCGATTCTCTTCCCAGTAAGTGCGCACTTAGGTCTAAAAGAACAGATTTTAAGCTATCAATACTCCAAACTGGACTCTTGTATAAATAAGATAATTCCTACATCCCCATTGTCAAATCTAAGTGGACTCTTGTATAAAGAAGAGTGGATCTTCTGTGGAACAAATATGTATCCCACAATACCCCATTCTTCATCTCGTAATGAGTTCTTTATTTACTTCTTCCTCCTTTTCAGTTCCATTATGAAGACAGAGAGAGCTTTGAGGGTTTCATTTTTCATCGAGTACAATGCCTAAGATCTGCTTTAACTAGCACAGATCAACACGACTCTTACTGATCAATGCCTATCATAGCCATGTGTTCACTGCCAAGAAGTAAATTCTCTAAGACAACTGTCAATAAAAACTGATAATATGAAATAAAAACTCGTGGCGTACGAATAAGAGCTGCAACTTCCTGATGGTGCACTGTTCATACAAATTCTGGACTTAATATAATATACACTTCAACAGTTGGTTGAGGATCTTGGTACCAAGCAGTCTTGTCCAAGAACTCGTAGTGAGGTTCACCCCATTTCTCTCTCTTTCTGCTAGTGACCAGCCAAAAACAAGTGTTAAGAATCAAAACATACATCAAACAAGTTCATTAAGATACCACCCACCACTCAAGCACCCATCCCACCAAACAACTATACTTTAACCCCCTTCTGACCCAGCTTCAACCCAAGTCTGCGATGGCCAAAGCACTCCTAACAACATTCTGGGCTTTCTTTTTCCTCTCAAACCAAGTTCTATCTCAGTTGGATGAGTTCAATTTCTATCTCAGTTGGATGAGTTCAATTTCAATGGATTTAAACATCACCGCAACAACATAAGCCTAAATGGGGTTGCAGAAATAGAAAGCATGAAGCATCCAAGCACCAAATTGGTAGTAGAAATTAACCAATCAATATGAACTTGTTCTTACAAACGAGTAATGAAAGAGCACATGCAGCACATACAGACGAGTAATGAAAGAGATTCTGCATACCAGGCCGCTGAAGGGCAGATGTGTAGAGTGAGGAAATGCAGCTTTTAAGGCTCCGAAATAGGGTTAAAAGTGAAGAGGCGGAGCTGGGCCTGCGATCGACGGTGGGGTCTTGGTGGGCCGGTGGTCACTGGGTGGCGCCGGTGAGCCGACGTGCGGCGGCAAGGGCTGAGAGAGAGAGAGAGAGAGAGAGAGAGAGAGAGAGAGGACTTGAGAAAGATAGAGACGAGCTGGGCCTGCGATCGATGACCGGGTCTCGGTGGGGCGGTGGTCACTGGGTGGCGCCGATGAGCTGACGTGCGGCAGCAATGGCTGATGTAGAGAGAGAGAGAGAGAGAGACGGGCTGAGAAAGAGAGAGACGCGATTTAGGGATTTTAGTCAAAATCTTTAGCGACCACATACTTGGTCGCCAAATCAGTCGCTAATTTAGCGTCGGTAGTGACAGTCGCAAATTTCGGTCGCTAAATCCAAGTTTCCGTTGGCCATGAATATTTAGCGACCGCAAAATAGAGCAGTCGCTAAATCGGTCGCTAAATATTAGTTTAGCAACCGCATGTCTTTGCGGTCACAAAATGCGGTCGCCAAATCCCCTGTTTCTTGTAGTGTTGACAAGTCCTAAGAAAAAAAGCCGCCATAAAAATAAAAACCTGAATTCTCTAAAAAAAAACTTTCTTCAAAAAACAAAGTCATGCATCACAAATATTAATTCAATATTTGAAATATCGAAAACAAAAAGAGAAATATGATAGGGAAAATAAAACAATGGGATGCCAAACAGCAGAGCCTTTCTTTTTTCGGGTAGAACAACCCCTATCATAATCTCTGGAATCCAGTTGCTTCACAAAAGTCACAGGAGGAACAAGCTTGGACAACCGAACAAACACTTCAAAAGGATATTATTGTCAATCCTAAACATAACCACATGGACCTATTACATGAATCTCACTTTATGTACATGGAACGAAAGGCTTTGAATTCTTTGGAAAGGCACATTTGTCACGTATTTGGTTTCCTAACCTAGATTGTGTCAAGATCTTAAGCTCGACATGTCTGCACGCACCATTAATTATGTACCCCATTTATAAGAGCAAGCTTGAAAAGGTCAAGAAGAGCATGATGATAATAAGGATCAACTAATAGGCGTGAGTGACAGCATTCTGAAAAGTATCTTCTTTCACATGCTTGGCCTTTGGACTTTGGGTTCTTGTGAAGTTTAAGACTCACCAACACTCCCACGAACCATGATGTCATATGCTTGATTAAATAACTTGCCTCTTTAAGTACCTGATTTTGAGTAAGGCGGTGAATGGCTGCCTTATCCTTCCCAAAAGGAGGAAACAAGGAAGGAAAAAGCTTAAAGTGAAAGAAGAAAGATGAGGGTAGTGGGAAGTATGATTATAACCAAATTGACATATGGGAAGCAAACCACTTGTTGCTTTGCATTGTATCAAAGGGTAATGCACACTGGGAGTAAATATAATTCAAACGATACTCTTTTGTAGATTCTCTTACACTTCTACTCCTTAATCATTGATTTTGGAGTTAAGCGTGGGGCTTTAGGAAAAAAATTAAACAACCACCTCTCTTGCTCTCTCTTTGCGGACCTCCTCTCTCGACAATTCCGTCTTGGAGATCTGAGTCGTTGATATTTTGTAAATTTAATTTTTAAGATTTCATATTCAGTTGGCATTAGCAATTGGTTATGGTGGGCATTGATTTTGGTAGATCGTGGAGGTGGTTGCATGGGCTTTGGTAGATGGTGGTAATCGTGGCCGTTGTAGGTTTTGGGTTTGTTGGTTGTTGGTAATTATTGTGGTGGTGGTGGTGATGGTAATGGCGATGGGAAGGACTTGTGTGGCAGATGATCGGCGGCATTGTGATGATGCAGAGGTGGTGCTGTGGTGGTGTTGAGGTAAGGGGAGAAAAGAGAAATTGGGAAAGAGATAACTGAATGGTATTTGAAAAATTAAGTTCCTAAATCATGGGTAATTTGTTCTTTTCGTTTCAAATCGTTATGCATTTGTATTTTCAGTTTGGTCAACAGACATAAGTATAATTTTTCAAATTAATGGACATGCCTGTAATTATACCCTAACCTCAGGGACACTGCTGTAATTATCCTATCTAAATTTACTAGGAATAATTCACCGAACATGGAAAAAAGTACAAAGCTTGTAAAAGTCTCGATTGATTTGAGGTAATGGAATAATTGAGCGAGCACAACTTGACATAGAGAACGGACCGGCTGGGCCTAGTCACATGGCTCAATAGGCCTATCTAGGCAACCAAACTGAACGAAGCGGGCTTGCTAGCCAGGCCAACCCTGGGGCTACCAAAACCTATATGACCAACATGACATGGCCCATTTTGCCGAACGAAGCCGACATGATGTGTAATCGTAGCCAAAATAAATCGCCGAGCTATTAGAGATGGCGTCATCTCGCTACCATCTGACAATACCATTAGCCCTATGATTGCATTTGTTGAACACGTTCGACCTTTTTTTAGCGACGGGGAATTTATGACTTAATTAGCCCTACATTTTAAAGTCGAAAGCGTAACACATTGACAAAGTTGGATGAACTCCCTATTCGTTGTCAAGCTTATCAAATTAGGTACATGATTCAGTATTGGATAGAAGCGTAGAGAAGCCAAAAGGGAGTTTGCCTTGTGGTGGCATTGGGAAAGGGCGAAGATGGGGAGGCTGTGGGGGGCTCGAGCAGTATGGTGAAGGCGTGGTGGTGGGGAGAGGCCAATGGGCCGACAGGCGCACCTCTTTTGATTCACATGCTCCCCCACAACTCAAACTTCACAACAAACTTCACACTTGTGGGAGCGACTTGGAACCATTCAACTTGGACCATACCCTTGTAACTTGCCCCCTTCTCTCTTGTCTCCATATCCCTTTTTTCTCCTCTTTAGATAGAATTCATGAATTCCATTTCAATTTCCGTTTTAATTTCAAAGACAAACATGCATCTTCTATGACAAGAAAAGTTTAGTTATGGTTGGAAAAATTCCTTTGTTTTTGGCATTTCCGAAAATGTTTTTCTTTATTTATGTTTTCAAACTTTGTTGGGAGAAATATCAAATTTTGGTTTCTTTATATTTGCTTATGTTACAACCGTTAATGCTTTTTAATCTTTTTATTCTTTAGTAGATATACAAAGACGAAACTACGAAAAAAAAAAAAAAACTAGGCTAGTCCTAGTCAAAGCACTTTTAATTTTTGTCAAATTAATATTTGTTCTTGAATGATTATACCTCCTACTTCTGAACATACTTCTTTGACAAATATATATACATATATTTCAGCATTGGGGCTAGTTAAAGGTAACCTGTTTGGTAACTATGCTCTACAAGCTTCCAAAGGACTTTTGCTTAAAATCTAATGAGAATACTAATGAATATATATACCGTGTCCATAACAATGCGGGTTACACTCGTCTTTTAGGACTCCAAAATCAAAAATTCTGATTAGGACTCCAAAATCACACCTATGGATTGCTAAAAGGTATATTAGTGACACTTTTCAACCTTTCGTACCATTTTGAATCGGTATGCATTTAGAAAAAAATGTGTATGGGTTTAATTAGCCGGACCTTTAGCACTCGACTTTTATCCTGTGAAGTGCCTGAATGGCAATGTCGGAACTCGGACGTTGCCGTAAGTTGGATCAAACAGAGATCACGGGCTTGATTTGACCCAAAAGAATCCGCTCCAAAAATACTTATGAAAATAAAAAGTGAACCGTCTTTTTTTGGATGGAAAGTAGGAGATATATACTAAGAGAACAGAAAGAAGTTACAAGAGCTGTAGCAAAAAAAGAAAAAAAAAATGATGACAATCCGGACCTGCATTGGCAGATGACTGCAAAAGAAATGACGATTACTATTGTCTCCGTGGTATTTCAGAGAAGAACCGATACCTTGAGAAGCATAACATGTCATTTGCACTTATCCAACGCAAAAATATACTCATAACAGTCATTGATAAGTTAATATTTATGATTGGTGCGATTATATTAATTTTAGGCATCACATGTTAATTTTCTAAAGTTAACCCACTTGCCACAGTGAGATGTACATGCCTGTTGCGCGTAATGATCATTAAATTCAACCAATTATCAGTTATCCTAACCTTCACAAGGTAAGTAATCGAGAAGCCACTTTTTAGAGTAAAATATATAGAGTAACCAATTATATAGGTTGTTGTTTGTACAAATGAAGAAATGTAGCATAAATATGTCTGTATGACAGAGAATATGCGATAAATAAAAGTTTACAAAAATTCTTAATTCTTAATGCCAACAACTCGATACTGGGGGTAGCTTGCAACTGCATGCACAGTCGCCCTTAATTATCGTTAAATACTTCTCGAGATATCATTAATTAATGACAATTCTCAGAAGTACTTTTTAAGCGTTACAAATTATCTTTTTACTTTGTAATTATAAGAGAGTCGACTGTGTGGGTGTTCATTAATTATGTGACTGGAGGTAAAGAAAAGTAAGAAATTTTACTTCGAACCAAAAACAAAAAACATAAAGCAATGTCTGTCTACTTCGACTTTTTTATTTAAAAACTAACTTTGACTCCTAGATTCCTTATATTAGCTTGAATACGTGTGTGTGTGTGTGTGTGAGAGAGAGAGAGAGTAAAACTAATATCTCATTTTAAATTCTTAAGGATTTGATTGTGGTTTAAGTATGCCATAAACAATATACCAAACAAAGAATAAGGGTTGGTTTGGCAAAACTTTTTTTTTGGTTTTCAGTTTTTAAAGAGAAGCTTAAATTTTTTTTTTTTTACAAAAATAAGTGGGTGTTTGATAACCTTTTTTTTTTTTGTGTTTGGTAACCCTTTTTATTTTGACTTTTTTTTGGGTTGTTTGAGGTGGCGGTGGTGGGGCGTAGCGGTGGTCGCCGGCAGTGGCTGGTGGCTGCTGGCGGTGGTCACCGGTAGTGGCTGGTGGCTACCGGAGGTGGTCGCCGGCGGTGGTCACCGGTGCCCGAAGGTGGCTGTCGGCGGCCGGCGGTGGTTGCCGACGGTGGGAGGGTGGTGGTCTAAAAAAAAAATCAAAAGTGAAAAAAAAAAAACCAGTTTCTAGAGTTTTTTTTTTTTTTTACTCTTCAGTTTAAAAACTGGTTTTTTAAATTGGAGAAGGAAAAAAAAATGGTTACCAAACGCACTTTTTTTTTCCTATTTCCAAAACTGAAAAAAAAAACTGGGAATTTTTTTTTTGTCAAACTGGGCCTAAGTGTTTCATCGATCAGCAAGCTCCTTAATAAAGAGGGCACATGAGGAATTTTGCAGTCAGATTCGATGCTTAAAATGTAGTCTTGATATTATTATTTACCATGCAGGCCAAAGAAGATATATATATATATATATATATATATATATATATATATATATTAAATTTGTTAAGTACATCGGTTACATAATGTAGCGGATGATGGGGCTGTGAACACTGAACAGTGCCTCTCTCCACCTAGAACCCGTTGTCACATCTCCGTCCTTGCTCAGTTTCCAAACAAGTAAGCAAATGTTCTTTTGGTTTCTCCCTCAACTAAGCAACCACTTAACAAACACCACCAAGAATCAACCAAAGCATCCATTTAACAAGAAACGCCATGAATCAAAACCAAAGCAATATTGAAATCAAAATGCATCATTCAAATTTAATTTGGGATTTAGTTACTGAAAAAGATGAAAAAGACATTTTTGCAGTACTATACCCAAACTACTGTCAGGCGACCACCACCACCTAAATCGCCGCCGCCACCAACCACCACCATTGAAACAGCCCCACCACTACCATCCAAATTGTCGCCACCCCTAACCATCACCATTAAAGTTGTCGTTGCCCCAACCACAACCATTCAAACCATTACTTCCCACCCATAATTTTCAACTGCTGTCACCCGTCACCACGAACCAAATCGCCCATGCCCCCATCTGCCACCAGTCAAACAACCACCTCCCACAATCACTACTGTTCAAGCCATCGCCTCAGGTCTCGCACTCAAAGCAATTACAACCCACCCAGTTTTCCCTTTGATAATAGAGACAAGAATAACGAAAATTAAAGAAGAAAATAAAAGTAGAAGAAGGAGCAATTGGATTTAAATATAGAATTTGTTCTTCTTAGAATCTGAGAACCTCGAGGATGCTTGGTCTGGACTTGTGATTATGGACTTATGGGCGATCTGGGAACCTCGCGATGGTTCGTCAAATTTGAGATCTCCCTCTTTAATATATGGTGGTTCTAGACTTGTGGTGATGCTTGGTCTCATGGGCGGTGGTGGCGACAAAGAAAGAGAACTTTAGGGACATCATACAGAGATACACAGAGGATCAGAGGAAACACAGAGAGATAGCAGGATAGAGTAGAGGGGTATTTTTTCCAAAATTCTTTTGCTACATTATGTAGCAAACGTACTTAAAAAACATAAAAAAAAGATCTGAATCGTTCACAGATTGCGTATGGATGACCAAATTGCGCAGGCAACTTATCCCAAGTTGCCCGCGCGATCAACAGGTCAGCTTATATATATATATATATATACCAGGATAAAAGACTGAATTAAATAGGAAAGGAATAAAAAAACAAAACAAATAAACTAGATAACACCCCTATCTAGATAGGAAGTAAAACACTAAGGAACAAGCTCAAAAAACATCACAAGGAAAATATCAAAGAGACGTGTCAATACTAGGAAGGACCCATGCCAGATAGCACGATCACACCATTTCTGGTTAGGTTGATGACTAGTTCGCACAATAAAAGTTGCCAAGGCTGATGAAAGGGATAAGGCACCAGCTTTTCCTTGGGTGATGGGCATGAAGTGCAACCTACTGTAGTGAGAAGTCAATGAACATAAAAGGTTTATGGTAGACAAACACATCCTAAAGTGAGTGTTCAGCTATAGCACGAGAGGACAATCAGGGAGGAGTATAATGACATGAAAATAATGTAACTTAAGAACCCACTGTAGTCCAGAACACAAAGCTAATCCAATAGTACTGGATTCATCAACGTTAATGAAAACATCAGTTAAAGCTCAATCGGAACCCAATTCTGGTTAAATAACGACATGCCTAGACCATATTTCCCATCCAATATGGAACCAACCTCAGAAGACTGGGGACGGTGGAATTGCACAACCACAATAATTCAAGAAGTAAATATTGGAATGAAGAGGAGGACAAAAATTGGTGATAGCAAACACTTGTAACCATTGAAGGGAAAGTACCCTTAAATTGGACCTTGCGAAGACAATTTTGATACGTTCTAGTGCTCTGAATATGATGAAGCAATGGACTATTCTGTGAGAGGACCAATTTAGGATAAAAATTTTTCTGATGAAAGATTGGGGCATTCCGAGCAAGCCAGATAGACCAAAGTATAATGGAGTCACGCACACTCTAAAGTAATGCATCCTGATTTCAGAAGAGTGGCTTAGCCAACCAACTCAAGTACCAGTGCAGAACAGAAGAATTAGGAAAAATTGTTGACTATGAACCCCAAGAAAGAAATTCCAAATCGGTACAACACAAGGGCATTCTAAAAATAAGTATCCCTGGGATTCTAAAAAAGATAAATAGAGAGGACAAAAACACTAATAGGGCAATGACGTTTAAGAAGTTAAGAGAAAGTAGGCAAGCGACGGTGGAAAAATTGCCATAAAAATATTTTAAGTTTTTCTGGGATGGGAAGTTTCCATATTTTAAGCCAAAGAGAAGAGATCAATTAAGAAGAAGTCAATGGAAAATGCCTAGACCTATCAGACAAGAACCTATAGTAGAAGCAACTGAGAAAGAAGCTCCTTGAACAAAGGAACAAAAGCACTGATATGAAGACCTTTGAGGCAGGGCCAGAAATTTTTAAATTTTGAGAAATAAGATTAACAGGAAAAGTATGAAAAAGCACACAAAAACCCAAGGAAATAGTATTAGAAAGAAATAAGTCAGAGATAGACCAAGATGCATTATAACTAGTGCGAAACTCCCGTAAGGCCGTAGGAGAGGTAGAAGGCAACCACAAATCCATCCAAATTGAAATCGAATGCCCATCCCCAATATGCCATTGTGAGCCATGTTTGAGGGTACATTGTCCTACCATTATATTGTGCTAGATCCATGAGCAAGTTCGAGAGTAGGTCTGTTGAAGAAACTGACGTCGAGCAAATTAACTCCTTTAAGAACTTGAGCTAGCAAACCTAGAGGGTTGGACCAAAACTTTTAGGCCTGCTTAGTAAGTAAGCATGATTAAAGAGTTTAAAATCTCGAAATCCCGAATCCCCTAAATTTTTAGGGAGGCACAAAGCAGGCCACTCAAGCTAATGAATGGAATGGCGAGACGCTTCCCCAGACCAGTAAAAAAGAGTTAAAATCTGATCAAGTTGATTGCAAACGGATATTGGGAATTCAAAAACTGACATATAATGAACCAACAATGTGGATAAAATGGATTTAATGAGAGTGCCACGACCAACCTTATTCAACAGGAGGCCTAACCAATACACACACCTACCCTGACTTTGGACCTAAGTATTGGATTCCATCTGTCATCGTATATTAACCTTGTGCCATCATCCTTACAGTACTGCCACTCCTCAAGCTCTGTATGAAAAGCCCTTAATCTTAGCCCTTACTCCACCATTGCTATGTCACACATCAGCATACGTGGTATCTGACTCAGACTGCATTCCTTATGGCACCTCCATGTCTATTGCCAACCCACTTCCTTGGCATCAAGTTTTTTTTATATGGTTCTTATTTTTCACGAGTTCTGATTGAGTATTGTCTAGATGTGTGTGTATTTTCCTGATTCCTTATCTGATATCCACCATGTGTTTGTAGAAACTTCCCTATGAATACTTCAATTGGATTGAGCCAACTATGTGTGACCATTTACTTCAAGTGATCTCTGGGTTGTTACAAAAATTAATGGGTTAGATGAGGAGGTTCAATTATGTGTTATGCAACTTGAAAGGCGGCATAAGCAATTGTCAACATATGAAAAACAACTTCAAAGCTATCACATTAAGCAAAGACTGTTGAGGATTCCTTTGGTGTGATTGTGGTTCATGCTCCTTGTTATGCGCTACGGCTCAAAACCGCAAATGCGAGTTTAGGATCTAAAGGGTATAGATCCTTTTTGGAGTTTGGAGACATGTAATTTATGTTGTAAAAATGGATTTTCGAACAGAATTGTGTATAAGAATGGATGATTTTTATAAGAATAATGAATGGCACAAGTGCATATTACATGTACCAAATTACACATCACTGAACAACAAAAATCAGCTAAATGGCACAATTGCACATTACATGCATCAAAAGAAAAATACATAAAAACACATATATAAATATGAACCTAAAAAAATATGTGCAAAACAGAACCAGAGAGCATTCAAAATAAAAAAGTTGCTTGTGTAAGATCCTTGTTCAAAAGATTACAGTTAAGAGTTCCGAAAGATTACATATAACAATTTCCATGATATTAAGTATAAGAGTTTCCAAAACGTTACATATTGAGTTGCCAAAAGATCACATTTAAGACTTGATATTTATCTTATTAGTCTAAGATCCTTGTTCAGGTTCTTTCATCAAAGATGTTGCAGTAGAGAATCCTCTTGTCTGTAGCTGTTGAGTTTCCTCCTTGAGTACCTTGCCTTGTTTCTCTCCACTTGAAAACAACAAACACACGTCATCAACTTAAATACACTACTTATGGAAATGTACGATCAAAAGTAGTCACACAGCTTAAAAGGAGATTACTTGCTCGATATTTGTGCCTTAAACATTCAGGTTGTTAGCGGTCTAGGATTTTGATCAGTATATTTCCTTTTTCTAGGTTGTTTTTTTCTTTGACCATTTAAGGATGTGCTTGGTTGACTTCCCTGGTTATTTCCCACCATACTTTTGTCTTTGCCTTTCCCTCTCTGTTAAGAATCTAAAACTAAGTGCGACTTTTTTTTCTTCCATTGAGTACATATTTGATCTCCATTACTTTCACCTTCTGCACATGCCTTGCCTTTTTTCTTTGTTTGCTTAAGTGGTAAATCTTTTGGCTGACACCCTCGAATCTCTACAAGCTCTGATGTTGTGTCCAACATTATGACACGCGCTACACCTAACACTACAAAAAAACAGGCTTTTAGCGACGGGGAAATCCGTCGCTAAAAGCCCAAAAATCCGTCGCTAATTCTTTTAGCGACGGATTCACCGTCACTAAAAATCCCTCGTA
This sequence comes from Escallonia herrerae, assembly GCA_033070095.1. Lineage (NCBI taxonomy): Eukaryota > Viridiplantae > Streptophyta > Magnoliopsida > Escalloniales > Escalloniaceae > Escallonia > Escallonia herrerae. Next base: position 53,000 of record JAVXUP010002282.1, read on the forward strand.
TAAAAGCCCGTTGCTAATACTTTACCGACGGAATGTTTTAAATCCGTCGCTAAATATGTCATTTTTGCCGACGGAGTTATTTTTAATTAGCGACGGATATTCCGTCGCTAATGATATTTTTAAAATTTTAATTTATTTTCGTTTTTGTCAAATTAGCGACAGATAAAATATTTTAGCGATGGAATATTCCGTCGCTAAATAACCGATTGTAGCCATCGGGCAGCGCCTTCTTCGCCCAGTCCCGTGCATCGTGGAGCCATCGGCGGTAATTCTTACCGATGTAGGCAAAGAAAGCCTGCTGCCCCAGTACCTGCTGCTGAGGCGTGTCAAATGTGAACCCCTCCTGTAAGGCACAAATTAACAACATAAAACAAACTGTAATTAAACATTTACTAACGCTGAAAAAAATACTTCACCGTACCAGCCACTCCTCCCATAAGGCCTCCCTCGCAGCGGCATCCCAGTCTTTCCAGTACAGGCGTGGCTCGAAGAATCGGCCCTTCACAAGAACGCCGATCTTCGTCCTCGCCTGAGCCTCCAGGATCCTGCCAAAGAAGTAAATAAACAAGTTAATACAGTTCAAATATAAATTAACAGCCTAAAATTTTAAATATAAGGCATGAGGTGATATTTTCAGTACTTACAGGCCCTCCTGCGTGAGCGTAACTCTCTGTTTACGCTGGGGGTCGATGCGTACCCCGCGTGTCGGACCACGGCCTCGTCGAGATCCTACAAAATACAGTGCAAATATAAGGCTAGCGAAAATGTACGAAATACCGTTATCAACTATACCTGAGGTAGAACCCATGGAAGATGGAGAATGCACGCGCGTGTGGGATGAATCTGCGTCGGGCTGGGGCGACGGCTCGAGTTGGGGCTGGGGCGACGGCGACGGCGACAACTGGGGCTGGGGCAACCGCGATGGCGACGGCTGGGGCTGGGGCCCCATCTGCTGTCCGCGATCACTCTGTGCCTCGTCATCAGTAGGCAATGACGAGGTGGGACCCACCGGGGAGGAAGCAGCTCGGCGTCCAGCCCGGCCACGACTGGCCCGTATCCTATCCATATGTGATTTCATATAGATAAATTACAAAGACATTAACACGTTAAAAACAATAATTTGGCAAAAATCATCATCGGCACAATAGCTATATATATACATATGAACGACTGTGCAAAAACACATCAAGTTCTAAAAGTTCTACTACATTTTCCCCGTGATGTTACAACATTACAAGTCAATCATTTTCAGTTTGTGAATCATCTTCATCACTTTCCCCGCCGTCCTCTTCTTCGTGGGACTCGTCGTCCTCTTCATCTTCGAATTCATCCTCTTCATCAGTAGACTCGGTCACATCATCTCCAACACTTTCCACGTCTTCCGTGTCATCATCTACGACTTCTTCTCCTACAAGAAGTGTTGTTGGAAGAGGAAGATCGTCCTCCTCGTTGTTGACCTCAACAGGGAACAAGACACGTGGTTGGTCGGCTTGAAAGGAGTCTAGCTCACTGTCATATGTCACGGGAAATTTCTTGGACTTGATAGTTGTATACCAATGAGATTTGGGATTGGCGACGTCCTCCGCGTAAAAGACTTGTACAGCTTGACTAGCAAACACAAAGGGCTCGTCTGATGCAAGTCTTGACTTGACATTGACATCTACAATCCCTTGAGAGCTAACACGGATTCCTCTACTGCATGTGACATCGAACCACGTACACTTGAACATTACCAGGCGGTTTTAGGAACCCAGATATGTTAGCTCAACAATCTCATCTAGCTCTCCGTAAAAATCCATGCAATTCTCGGCATAACAGTCACCGTTGACCAAGGCTCCACTGTTTTGGGTTTGTTTTGTTCGGTCATCATCTTTTACGTTAAACCTAAACCCATTGATGATATAGCCTCCGTAATAGGATGTTTGTTTGTTAGGGCCTTCGGCTAGTAATTTCAAGCAGGAGGCCACTGGTCTATCCATTGACTGAACCTATTGTAGATGACGTAAAAATTAAGGATAAATCAGTATACTAATTGGCCACAGAACTGTATATAACACATAATATAATTTCGTTAAATAATCTTACACGGATTTTGAACCACTGTACAAATTGTGATTTCCGATGAGATTCAAGTCCAACGGGATCAGTGATTAAAGATTCTGCATCGAACTCACTGCAAACCAATATAGTTGACTCACTTAACACACACTTTCAATTATGTACAACAATGTAAGTGAATTAAGACTTTAACTTACTCAACGAATGCCGAAACTTCATCGCAATTTAGAAGGGCATATATTGTTGCAGCACTGTACTCTTCATCCGTTAGCCATCGAGTATACGTTCGGCCGAACGGACTCCCTGGCTGCTTGAATATTGACAATTGCCCTTTCAAATTTGTGCTTGCTCCGGGGTCATTTCGGCCTAGTTGATTTAACCTTGTACCAACATCAGGCCCGAAATATTGACTACAAAAGTTTACAAGTTCTTCCATTACGTAAGCCTCTGCAATTGAGCCCTCAACCCGAGCCTTATTACGGACTTTTTTCTTTAAATGGAACATGAACCTAGAAGTTTAGCGAATCGAGTTAGGTGGAATATGAATGATAACAGATGTCGCATTAAATGTAAACGAACAACTGTAACAATTTAAGGATTACCTCTCGAAGGGATACATCCACCGATATTGCACGGGTCCACCCATCTTAGCTTCATATGCCAAGTGAACAGGCAGATGCTCCATTGAATCAAAGAACGAAGGTGGGAAGATTTTCTCCAGCTTGCAAATCGTCACCACAATGTTCTTCTCAAGCACTTCCATGTTACTCACCCGGATCGTAGAAGAGCATATATCTCGAAAGAAATGAGATAATTCAGTCAAAGTCTCGCAAACAACCCGTGGCAACAGTCCCCGGAAGGCAATAGGAATGAATCTCTCCATGAATACGTGGCAGTCATGACTCTTCATCCCTTGGAACTTGCATTCCGATACATTGCAACAACGAGATATGTTGGACGCAAACCCATCCGGAAGCTTCAAATTCTTAACCCACTGACAGACCTTCTCCACTTGTTTCTTGTCTAGACAGTAAGGTGCTTTCGGAAGTATGGTCCTCCCACTGACTGTCCGAGGATGCAATTCACGACGTACACCCAATTGTTGTAGATCTCTTCTCGCTTTAAGGTGATCTTTCAATTTGCCCTTGACATTCATCACTGTGTTGAACACATTATCAAAAACGTTCTTCTCAATATGCATCACATCCATGTTGTTTCGGATAACGAGCGTCCTCTAGTAGGCTAACTCCGAGAAGATACAAAATTTTCTCCAGTTGTGCTCTTTCCCGAACCCTGCAATCTTCTGATCCGGCACACCCTTACCGTGTGGTATGTCAGTATCAAGTGCCTCCAGGTGTGAGAGTACTTCTTCACCAGATGGGTAGTCCAGTGTGACAACCTCACGCTCGATTGTCCCGTCAAATTTATCCTTCTGCCTACGAAACTGATGGCCCGGTGGCAAAAGCTTACGGTGACATCCGAACCACGAGGCCTTTCCGCCGTGCTTTAACGTATGACTGGGGTTCACGCCCATACAAGCAGGGCATGCTAGCTTCCCATGTGTGCTCCAGCCACACGTCATTCCCAATGCGGGGAAATCATGTATAGTCCACATCAAAGCAGCCCTCATCTGAAAATTTTGTTTAAGGGATGCATCATATGTTTCGACTCCATGATTTCATAACTGTTTTAACTCATCAATCAACGGCCTTAAATACACATCTATGTCCTTACCGGGGCTCTTCGGCTCCGGAATAAGCAACGACAAGAACATATACTGCTTCTTCATGCACATGCCTGGTGGAAGGTTGTAAGGGACAATAATAACAGGCCAACAGGAGTAAGGCGTGATAGACTGACCAAAAGGGTTGAACCCATCGGTTGCCAGACCAAGTCTAACATTCCGAACTTCCTGAGCAAAGACTGGATGCCTGCGGTCAAACTCCTTCCACGCCTCTCCATCAGCTGGGTGTGTCAGCACATCGGCATCGTTGCTGCGAGTCTCACGGTGAGCCCTCATATGTTCAGCCGTATTGGAGGAGTAGTACATTCTCTGAAGCCGTGGTGTGATCGGGAAATATCGCAATATCTTCCATGCAATGTTTTTCTTCTTCCATTTGTCCAGTTTGTACCTCGAATGATCACATACTGGACACCGTGACAAATCCTTATTCTCTTTCCAAAATAACACACAATCGTTATTACACGCATCTATCCGGTCATAGCTCAACCCAAGTTTTCTCATCATCTTCTTCGCGTCATAGTACGACGTCGGTAGCTTTTCACTTTCAGGCAGTATTTCTTTGATTAAGGTAACAAACTCGTTAAAACCTTTCTCACTCAGCCCGTGGTCTAATTTCAACTGTAATAATCTACTAACCGCAGACAGCCGTGTGTGTTTCGGAGCTCCATCCCACAGCGTCTCTTCCGCAGCTCTTAACAACTCATAAAATTGATGAGCCCCCTCGTTCGGCGGTTGTGGACTGTCGTCACCTCAGTCAACATTAGTATGCCCAGCATCCATAATCATATCAAAAAAATAGCTTGCCTAGTATAATTACGTTATGATTTTTGATAGAATCTCAACTCCACCATGCTTCTCTATCCACAGCATACATTTCACAAATACTAGCACTACGTACTTACAGTAAATTTAAATAGATATATTAAAGTAAAACCAAAATAGACCTAAGAATACAATTAAATGCTTGTCTAGGTCTTTGAATATTTAGATTGAAACTGATTGACAAAACTCCAGATCCGAACTCAACATTGATATAGACCCTAAACCCAACTCTTCTCGCATTTAAAAATATTCCCTTTAAGAGATATGCATCCTTTATATATTGAAATTAAAAACCCATTTCACAATGAATCCAATTTGGTAAAACTTTGATATAAGCACTTATATGGATTTGAAGACAACAAAGGTGAAGCGTTGTTGTTTGGCTAGTAATGAGATTGTGGTGTTTGGTGGTGAAGGCTAGCCTCTGTGATTAGTTGTTGGTGACAGAGGGTTTCGTGGTTGATGGTAGCAACAATGATGGTGGTTTTCACCACTCTCGAGTTCAAAGGCAGAACTATCATGGGACTCGGCAATCTAAACCAAAGCCTTCACATACAAATTTGTTTATAAGGTGTTGTTGTCTGCCTTTCTTGATATATATACACATACATGTATGGGAGTTGATCCACGGCAGTAGTGGTAACTTAGTGGTCCACAACAAGCGTTGGCAACTTAACTAAGTTGATAATCCTGATGTAATGGGCCATGCTGATAATGCAATTAGTCCATTGTGTTTATGATCTCCATCACTACCACCAAGGCCTCACTCTCCATGGCTCGCTGAATAATCCCAGAAACCCCACATAACTTATATTCAAGTTTGCTCGAATAACCCTCTAGTTACGTCTACCCATTCAAGGAAGTCCTTTAAAAGTCCTTAGAATCTATTAGAATGGTCATCCTTACGTGGAAGACCTAACCTCTTGTAAATCATTGATTCTATCCACACACCATGAATGAGCTTTGACAATTCTAAAGCTCCAATGAGATTATGTATAATGAATTTCTTTCTTGAAGATGGCGAAGACAAGTTTAAGCTCTAGAAGAAAGAGAGATAAGTATATTGATGATTAGGAATGTTATATCTCTCAAGTATAAGCTCACAGTGGATGCTCTCTTGAATTTAATGTGAAAATCAAGAGAGATTAAAGAAATTCTTTGAGTAATTGCAGGAAAGAGGGCAAATAATAAGATGGATGATCATTTTTAATGTCCAAAATTAGTATAGATAGGTGGTGGGAATAAATAGAGTCGTATTAAAGTTGGCGGAGCATATAATGCACCAAAAATGTCAATGCAATCGATTGTATTCCCTAAACCAGCTGTTGAAATTTGATTCAAATAATGCAATGGACTGTATCTCCCAGAAATCTGTTTTGCCCTTTTTCATATGAATGAACATTTATCCATGCAAGGAAAATCTACGATCAATTTGTAGGTCATCAATACGAGCAATTCTCTAAGTCTAGTTACATGCTAAAGAATAACAAATATATCACAATTTGACTTTGAAGATCTTTAAAGCGTTCCACTGAATATCTTTATGCTTCTATATGATCGATATTGATTACCTAATGTTTGTCGCATGAATATAAGATCTTCACCTAAAGGTTCATCAATTCAAATGTATATTAGATAACATAATCATCAATGCATATCATCAAAATCGGACGTAACCCTAGGTCAAATTTTTGTATGCCAAACAGTTTTGATATAAATGAAATCCTTCGGAAGGTGATGACTACAAGTTGTAGCTTTACTACAAGGATAGTTCAATGTAATAATAATGTCTTTAAATGCTATAATCTCTCAAGTGTTTGCTCATCATGAATATACTCTTGAATTGAATAATATAGGTGTAAAACAAGTTTTAGTAGATGCTTCGAGCTTTAAGTTCTTTCAATGATAGATGGCTTAAGTTCTTTCAATTTTATATAAAGAGTGTGACGAACTATAACTGCTTAAAGTTGATGGAGCAATCAATGTGTCAAACCACGAATTTATCCTCGAGCTAGCAGTTGGAATTGCAATTCCAACAACACAATCAATTGAATCCCAAAACCTACAGGATACGTCCTCCAATCTGTCGACTGTAATCACCGAAATGCTTATTTTCCGTTTTATTTAACAATGGGAGCCTCTTGTGCATGCAAAGGGAATCTATTGTCAATTTTTAGTTCATAATTATGAATACAATCATATCTAAGTCTAGTAACAAAGTATAAAGAGGTAAACAAATTTACGTGTCAACTTCAATTACTCTTTACGATAGTCTTGCAGTTTTCTGACAAATGCTTCGATTCTTTTATGTGATTGATATTGCATCATTATAAGAATTGAACTTAAAACCTGCATTAACTCTAATGTGCATTAAAAGCTAAAGATCTTTCATTTATGAAAAAAGTCTCAGCGTAAATTTTGAATTTGCGGAGGCATAAAATAAGAATAAGCCATAATACCCCCAAATGAACATTTTACGACAGAGAGCGCAAGCTTTGAGATGGGACTAACTTCATCCTTCAAAAACATTAGCGGCGCTTGTATAAGAATCATAACCGTACAGTGGTGGCCCTACTTAAGGTGAAGTTCTTTTTATGAGGAGTCTTCACTGCCTCATTAATTCCTAAGGCGCTGACAACCGATTAGAACAGCATGACACCAGTCAGAGGTGGTTAAAGTGAAACAACACTGTGTGCATCTGATGTTTGAGTGTTGGTGCAACTAAACCATTATGTCTGCACTTGAGAAGTGATAAATGTTCTTATTTTTGTCCCTAACATATGGCCTTGGCGATGGACTAAAGAAGAAGCGATATGTTACCGAGCATTCTTATCCGGAATAATAATGATAAAGGTTCCCGACCTAAGCCAAGGAAGTGTTTATGTTTATGATCGCCACTGTATATAAACGGGGTAGGGTCATTTGTATTTTTTGAAAACCAAGATGAATAATACGATCGCCTAAGGAAGATAGAGCTGGATCGTGCAGGAAGGTCATCTTGACATCGCTTAAGCCCCTGAATACCATGAGAAGAACAGAATATTCATCAAGACTTCATACATAATTACTTTCAATATAATTATTTATTATTATTTTATTATGTTTAATCACCTAGTGTTACTAATATTTTTGTTGTAGAAAATACTAATCAAAACCTAAAATTTTCAGCAATACAAAGGGAGTCAACATACACCATACTCATGAGTTATGATAGATGCACTCTCTTTTGTATAGAGCTCCTCTTCTGTGTTCCTGCAGCATATACAGAGCCATCGCACTAGCACACTTTATCCTGTATTTGTTGGTGTCTGCGAGAATATTTTTTCTGAATCATCAACGAGATACACAACATGCATAGACCGAGTTTCTTTCGATACTTCTTTTGACTATAGCTTACAATCAATATTTGACACCCAAGCAATTTTTGTTTTCTTTTTTGGTTGAAAAATTGCACCAAAAATATGCCCTCTCTATGTGCAAATATATAGTTTTAATAAAGTGATTGCATTACCAACTAGGGACCTATCAAGCTCACGGACACAACCTACTTTAGCACATTAAAGTAATGCATTTGATGCAAGAACTCTTTAAATAAAAAAAATAAAAAAAAAAGTTTCAACTACTTATTCTTTCCCAGATTGACCGAGTTTACAATGGATTTACCTCAAATATTCCCATGGCCAAACCCATTTTTCCATTGACTTTGCCCCTAAAATTTAGCATGAAATATTTCACAAAGAAGAGGGCAAGATTGCAAAGACAAAAACCTTCCACGACAGCATACAAACCCATGTGTGGTCAACTCAACCACGCCATGTGGTCATTCCTAACCCAACTTCACTGCCCTGGTCCCGAGTCAAGTCACCCGGTACAAGACTCGTTCCTCTCTCTCTATATATATAGTCCCATAGTTACACCCGTGTAATTTCACTCACTCACTCACTCTCGAAACTATTTCTCTCTCTCTCTCTAGCCAGCACCAGTACTACTGTTCTCTTTGATTTGCTCAGCAGTACTAGCAGAAGCTCAGCAAACTGTGGCAGCAGAGAGGACATTTATCCCTTCTCATTCAGTTGAATAACGGCTTTCCTGTTCCCATTTTACCCCTCTCTTCCAGTCTAATAGATCTGCAGGTAGCTCTCACAAAGCCACCAAAATGATCAGCTGGCATGATCTTTACAACGTATTGTCCGCGGTGGTGCCACTCTACGTGGCTATGATCCTTGCCTACGGCTCCGTCCGGTGGTGGAAAATCTTCTCGCCGGACCAGTGCTCCGGCATCAACCGCTTCGTCGCCATCTTCGCCGTCCCGCTCCTGTCGTTCCACTTCATTTCCACCAACGACCCCTACGCGATGAATTTCAGATTCATCGCGGCGGACACCCTCCAAAAGATCATCATGCTGGTGGTGCTAGGCTTCTGGACGAACTTCACCAAAAACGGCAGTCTGGAGTGGATGATCACCATATTCTCCCTGTCCACGCTTCCGAACACGCTTGTGATGGGTATACCGCTGTTGATCGCCATGTACAACGACTACGCCGGCAGCCTAATGGTGCAGGTGGTTGTACTGCAGTGCATCATTTGGTACACTCTCCTTTTGTTCCTGTTCGAATACCGCGGAGCCAAGATGCTTATAATGGAGCAGTTCCCCGAGACTGCTGCGTCGATTGTGTCATTCAAGGTTGAATCAGACGTCGTCTCGCTCGACGGCCATGACTTTCTAGAGACTGATGCGGAGATTGGCGATGACGGAAAGCTTCACGTCACCGTGAGGAAGTCAAACGCGTCGAGGAGGTCATTGGGCCTGGGCTCGGCCTTGACGCCTCGGCCATCGAACCTAACCGGAGCTGAAATTTACAGCTTGAGCTCTTCCCGGAACCCTACGCCTAGAGGTTCGAATTTCAACCATTCGGACTTTTACTCTATGATGGGGTTTCCCGGTGGCAGGTTGTCGAATTTTGGACCGGCAGACATGTACTCGGTACATTCTTCTAGAGGTCCAACGCCTAGGCCGTCGAACTTTGAAGAAAACTGTGCTCCGGGAGCTCTTACAATGAGCTCCCCGAGGTTCGGGTTTTACCCGGCACAGCCAGCGCAGGCGTCTTATCCGGCTCCGAATCCCGACATTGCGGGAACCAAAAGTGTGAAGTCTCAGCCGCCTCAACAGCAGCCACAACCACAAACCCAGCCACAGCAGCAGCAGAATCTGTTGCAGAGCAAGGCCAGCCACGACGCTAAGGAGCTCCACATGTTCGTGTGGAGCTCCAGCGCGTCGCCTGTTTCCGAAGGCGGTGGGCTCCACGTGTTTGGGGGCACTGATTTTGGTGCCGCCGAGCAGTCTGGGCGGTCGGATGGCGCCAAGGAAATCAGGATGTTGGTTGCCGATCACCCACAAAATGGGGAAAGCAAAGGTGACATTAGCATTCATGTTATTGTCGTTATTTATTGATTAACTTTCATCTTTGCTCCTAATTCTGATGGTCTTTTGTGATTGAATATTTGTAGCTATTCCGGAAACTGAGGATTTTGGTGGGGAGGATTTTAGCTTTGCTGGTGGAGGTATAGACGGGGATGAGGAGGGAGAAAAGGAGGGGCCCGTCGGACTGTCTAAACTGGGGTCCAGCTCCACGGCTGAGCTGCACCCAAAAGCTGCCGGCGGTCAGGACCCCGGCACCGGAAAGAATATGCCTCCGGCTAGCGTGATGACCCGTTTGATCTTAATCATGGTTTGGCGTAAGCTTATCAGGAACCCCAACACGTACTCCAGCCTCGTTGGTCTCATTTGGTCTCTCGTAGCATTTCGGTAAGTTAAATCTGATTATTAAACAAAGTTATCTTAGAGCTTTCTTCAAGAACTCACTTGATTAAAGTAGCCCTTGTGTTGTTTTTATTGCAGGTGGGATGTGGCCATGCCTAAAATAATAGAGAAGTCAATCTCTATACTATCTGATGCTGGCCTTGGCATGGCTATGTTCAGCTTAGGTGAGTGATCGAGTACTAGTCTTACTTGCATGCTTCCTCTTTAAATACTCCTCACTGGTTCATTCACAAAACATTGTGCCATATAAGATGGGTGCGTTATATTGTTTGAAGTGGGTAGCATGTGTAATAGTTTTTGGCCAACCATTTTGGCCATCTTGTTATCAAAAAAGTCCGAGTTCTAACTGCCTATAAATGGGTGGGCCACCCGACATATGGGACCGACGACCAGTGTCGCTTGCGGTCCTAAACCTGTGAGCATCGTTGGATGATAAGATGCCCCTAAGCCGGTGCACCCCATTGTGGAAAGGTAGTTGAGATTGAATTGATTAGTTTCGTGGGTTGTCTGATTGGGGTGGTTTATTGTGTTGAAAGGTCTGTTCATGGCTCTTCAACCGAAGATCATAGCGTGCGGGAACTCAGTGGCGGCGTTTGCAATGGCCGTGAGGTTCCTCACTGGCCCAGCAGTAATGGCAGCAGCTTCCATTGCGGTTGGTCTTCGCGGTACCCTCCTACACATCGCAATTGTGCAGGTAACTGACCACTTTCACAACCACCTTGATTACTAGTCTACTTTACTAGTTATTGAACCGTGCTACACTAAATGATCTTACAATATGTTGTCCTTTGCATTGATTTCACATGTGCACATATTTTTCACATGCTAGTACGAGTGTTAGGGAACATTTTTTGCTGTAAAAGTCATGTGACATAATCTTCTTATCCAATAGGCTGCACTTCCACAAGGGATTGTTCCATTTGTGTTTGCCAAAGAGTACAACGTTCATCCAGCCATTCTTAGCACTGGGTAAGTGAATCTTCTGTTTGTGAAAGAAAATTACGGACCAGTTACTTTCTTCTTTCTAAAATCTGCGCTTAAACGGTCATATTGCAAAGCGTGAGCAATCGAAAGTTTGATGCCAAGTGTTCGATAAGTACTTTAGCAACAAAACATTTTCATTGTTGTTGAAGGAAATAACGTCGTGAATAAGTGTATTGCAGAGTGTTTAGATACACTTTACTAATTAGGGGTTTCGTTTGGCTAACTGTTTCAGGGTGATTTTCGGGATGTTGATAGCGTTGCCGATTACCCTACTCTACTACATAGTTCTGGGATTGTGAGATTTCAAACGAGAAGGCAAAATATAGGGGAAGATGTAAAAATGTTCCGTCAAGTGTTGGATTTTGGAAGATTTGGATGCTTTGATGGTTGTGCAGAGTGAAAATTGCGAGGAATTACATGCAGAGAAAGTCATTGTGTGAAGAGGAAGATCAGAAAGGCTCCAGAATACTTGGAGTTTTAGTCTAGATACTTGACTTAGTTAAATTCCCTGATATAAGGATCTTGCCCCAATGGAAGTAAACAGATTGCCTAATTTTTCAACGTTGGAGGAAGGATACCAGGGCTTAGCTAGTAGCGAAAGGGAGACATAAATGAGGAAAACAAGGAAAGAGATGTTGATTAGTGATTTATGTTCCTTTTTCTCACTTCTTTTTGATGTGGCTTAAGGGTTTCCCTCTGCATCTTTACGCATGTAAAGTTGTAATTAAACATCTCATAAATTGATTTGGAGAAAAGAAAGGCTTTCTTTTCTCTTGATGCAATCGCTACAAAATCATGGTGACTCAAAAGAATATCATTGATTTTAAAAAAAGATGGGAGGTAATAGTATCCCCAGGCAAGAGATTGTCAATAAAATATTTTGTCGCCCATACAAAAGTTATGGCGACAACTATATGCCACCAAAATGCATTCAACAATATTTTTCTTGTTGCAACACATATGCCGAGATGACGTTGTACAACCGACAATATTGGTTCGGAACCTATGAAACTTTCATCAAAGAAAAAGAACAGGGGTAGAAAAGGAAAGTTTGATTTTTGTACCTGATAAGATAGGTTAGGTTAATAGAGGGGCCTTTGAAAGCAAATCAACTTTTGCAAGGGTGGACATTTTGAACTTTAATTTGGGGGGAAAGCCTTATTCTATAAAAGCAGAAAGCTGCGAGTCAAAAAGTAGCTAACATGTTTTCACTTTGACGCTACCACCAAGCCTACCCTATGCCAAAGAATAGTCGCTCTTGGTAGGGTGGTGGTGAGCTGTTCGGAGCTTTCAACTGTTCTTTATTGCAAAGATGCTACCACGAGATGCAAACTAGCTAGCTCTAATCATCACTTGACATCCCCTCAAGAGTTGTTGATCCATCAAATTGGACATCACCACCCAAAAGTAGAGGCATGGGGTTGGTTTTGTGGAGTTTCAGAGGTCTACCATGCTCACCCATAAGGCTGAGAATATCACTGTTCCATGTGGTATCAACATTGTATGATGGTAATCCATATTGATTTAGTATAGTTAGGACTTTCGAATGACTAAAGTCATGAATCCAATATCATTGTTGTATACTTGTCCACGCTTTGCAGTACAAACTCATCTTGCATAACTCGATCAAGAACATTGATACATACCCCATTCATTGCGTTGCCACCTTCGGCTAGACCTTCTCCTGGACAAAACCGATGAGCGGACTTCCAACTCATCTCCGCCCACACTACGTACCTCCCCTTCAGACTCTAGAATATTGCTTTACGAGAGAAACGATTTGTTGCGTTTAATTTGAATTGTAAAAGGGCTTTTATCGTGCATTTTTGTTGTTTATTTTCACTCTGAAGTCTGATTTGAAAAGCGTCAAAAAATTGTGAAACATATCGACATGATAAACAAAGATAGGACAGCTAAGGGACTACTTTATTCCTAATTTTATCTGTGGTAGTTTGACCACAAATGAGTATTTGGTGAAGGACATAACTACTTGCCAATCAACGAATCAACATTTGGAACATAAATTAAACCAAGATTAGGGTAAGGCACTACTACCACAATCTGCACACATTTGCCTATCCAACACACACGGAGCACAACATTTTAGCAGTTGGCAGCCCCAAGATCTTAACTGGGTGCGGTGTCGTTTAACGGGGAACATACGGAACTCCAATTTGGATTTTGGACCACACGAGCGCTGGTCATTTCACGCGATCCAATTCTCGAGTACCAAAGAGACCCCATAAGCCGATAAAATTACCGAACCTACCAGAAAGCTGGTGGGACGTCCCGAAATTAAAGCAGGGGCATTTCCGAGATGGTAGGTTTCGTAGCTAATTAATTTCATTCACGCCAAAACAAACATACCTCTGCTTTTAACTGATATGGTGTTAAATTCTAGGAGGATTATAATAAGCAGCGGCTCAGATGGCCGCTTCTGCAAGCCTCACGTGGCTAGCCGGAAGAAACCGGGTAAACCCATTGAGTACGAGTATAACTAGCTCGAGTACGAGTAAAACAAAATTTGTAATTGGTATCATTTTTTGGTGTGGATTTTTTTCCCCCAATACCCTTATTCCACCGGTGGGTAAGGGTTGACCCGCGGATACCCACCTTATTTTTATTTGATTTTTCTATATCCTTAATTGCAAAATTTCTCGTGGCTTCATTTTACTTGATAATGGTCGTCAATCAGTGGATATCAATCTTTTTATTCAAGCGATAAAAGCGGAAGAAGTGTGGGATGCATGGCAACTTCGTGGTGACTAAGGAGAATTAGGGAGAGGGAGGTGTGGCGATGGCTACGGCCTATGTGAATGTGATACTATTACAATATTACTAATTCTGAATTTAAATAAAAAAAACAAAGATGTCTTTCATTATTTCAACCATCAGAAAAAAAAAAAAGAAACTTCGGTAGTTTACAAATACCCGTACTCGAACCGACATCGGCGAGCCACGACAAGTACGTGTCAATTTTCTAGCAATAGCTTTTTCTTGAACCTGTACCAATTTTTAGGTGTTGCATTAGGTTGACCCGTGGGGTAGGAGCCTTTTTTTTTGTGAGATCTAAACAAGTCAAGATGTCTATTCCACACCTTCATATTCTTATTTACAAATAACATATCACTGAAATTTAAAAAATAATTTGTTAATTCAATTTCAACAATAAAGAGGAGTATAAAAAACAATGCGATGTTAAAATAAACTACAACAGGTATGTCATTCTCAAATCTCGCCGCAAGTTTATGATCATATGCTTCAACTAGTGTTAAAGATTTCGATCTTATTCGTAAAAATATGCTAATCTAAAATGTAGTAAATCATTGTCACTCTAGTATTTTAAGTGAATCTTATTGGTGTTTGTTGTTTTTGCAAATTTATACCCCATCGTACAAAAAAATTTCACCTCTAAGCTGCATAAAGTTGAATTTATCAATTTAAAGATTACACTGATATATGACTTTATAATAGGTAAAATATTAAAATCTTCTGATTCGATCTCCGAATTGGTCGCAATCCAAAAGTTGAAACAACTTTGACCTTGAACCAATGACTTTGACTTCTTCAAATCTTTAAGTTCAAACATCATCGAAGTGATACATGATCGAGGACTTCAATACTTTATCCCGAACAAGTGTGACAACTTTGACCAGTAGAATCATCAGAGCTGAAGTCATATTTCTTTTTGATTTAAGATTAACAATATTAATTCCTTGTGCATTTGAAATGTTCAATTGAAGAATGCTAGATTAGTGCGTACAATTTTTAAAATGAAGCATAAAGTATAAAAAATTCTAGAGACATTATGTGTTTGAGACATATTCTCAGCAGAGCTTTCTCTTTGTTTGGAGAGACCATGTAAGTACAAGAACAAAGGTCTTTACTGGCGGATTTTTCCATCGGTACCCTAAATCCATTACTAAAGACATTTACTGATGGACTTTTTGTTAGTAAAAATATGTTGGCTATAACCCTGTTGCTAAAAGATTAGAGACAGATTTTTGTGTTTTTTTTAAAACTATGACTTTACCGACGAAAAATATCACCTTAACCAACGAAACATTTCGTTGGTAATGGTATTTTTCGTAAGTTTTAATTTTTTTGCAAAAAACTAAAAAAGCTTAGTTAGCAATGGAGTGTACGTCGCTAATAATTGGTGGTTTTTGCAACGGATTTTGTTGCTAAAAGTAGGAGCCCATTTAGTGACACATTTCAGTTGCTAAAAAACCTTTGCATATTTTTTAATGCTAATTTATCAATGCACCCACACCACCACTACCAATGCAATGTTAGTGCTATCACCAATGCCTCGTCCACTGTTATGCCCTGAATTATTATTTCTGGAGCGTTAATGTCGAATGAATGGACATTAGAGAAAATCTTAAAATTATCATAAGTCTTCTAAGTGGTAGATCAAAGCATGCACTAATAAATTTCCAAAATACATCAATATCTGACATAGTAGCCTAAAGCATTTATACAATTCCAAATTCTCCGGCACGGAGTTTCAAAATTTAAAACTTAAGTAATATTAACTTGTCTTAAGTGTTACATCTCAAAATGCCAGTAGTAACTCTGAAACAAGGGTAGCTAACTATTGGTCACTCAGCTAGCCCTTCGATCCCAAAGTCTCACCTACTGATCACCTGAAAGGAAAACAATAAGAGAATGAGCCAAATGCCTAATAAGGTCGCTCAAAGGACCAATCAGAAGAATGCGAGAAATCTGAGAAATGATATTCCTGAGACACATAAAAGTTTTAATGAAGGAGATGCCGGACTATAACTTATACAAAGACAGACACTAGAAAGCCATTCAGAAATATGGTAACACATGTCATCACTGAGACGTGAGACCTAGTTCAGAAAATAAGATCGCGATCTCTAGTCATCCCGCTGAGCTAGCTCGTGTTCCAATCCACGTGGGTAAGTCAGAAACAGGTCACATACACTATGACATGGCTCATAGAGTTTCCAATAATGTCTAAAGCAAGGATTAGAGACCAAAACCAAGATTTCTAAATAACATTATCAAATAACGAACTTGTCAAACAATAAGCAGAGTTTACGAAATAATGACAATCATTAATCGTTGAAACGAGCAATATCAACATAGGCTAATTTAAGGCCAAACAATCCGACGGAAATTGAATTCCACAAGTCATAGTATTGAGAAACATATTGTTCCCAACCTATTCTGATTGCATCCAAGGACCCACAAGGGGTCCCGTTTTGCCTGACATGTCACATATTCAACGGTCAATTTTTCAATGCTTTGGGTAGGTCAAAATACGCACGTTTGAGTCATGTGCATTTTTCATTGACTTTTTGCATGACTAAAATTACTTTTTGTTGCCAACATAGCACCGTCGGCGCTACCAACACTTAGAAAAATATACAAACTTGGATTTAGCGTGCCTTCCCCTTGAAGGGGCTCGACCACCTCCCTTTAAAGGGGGGGGGGGGTCGGCCACCTCCTTAAAGAGGGGGTTGGCCACCCTCTTAAAGGGGGGGTCAGCCACCCTTTTTAAGGGGGGTCGGCTACCCTATTGGGGGGGGGGGGAGGGATCGGGCGCCCATGTCACGGGGGGTGCTGCTGACACTTGTTTTTGCTTCTCATTCAATTACACTACAGTCTACAATGCTCACTCATCATCGTGACCATACGATGCCCGCTGTCGCCCGTACGCCGTCGTCACAATGACTGTCACCCGAGCGCCATCTTTGACATTCCACCGTGCCCATACGCCGCACCTCTAATACAACCGTGCCCCCTGGCTCTCTACCATACTACAGTTCCCCCGGCACCACGACCGCGCCCATACGCCATTTCCATGACATGTGCCCTGACAAAAGGTACTATCTCGCGACAGTCTTCACCGCGTCCGTGCGCCATAATCATGTTATATGCCTCCGGGCACCACTCTCATTCACCTCACCATGTGCACCTGCCATGGACATGGAACATGCTTCGACCTACTCTCTAGAGTGTGCCGCATTCTGAGGGGCTCCACTTGTAGTGCTTCGGCTCGAGGACCCCTCATAGTGGGATGGGCTCGCTACCACATAATCCATTGCCATATTTATTTCAGGGGGCTCCGCTTGTAATGCTCCGACACGAGGACCTTTTGCAGCGAGATAGGCTCATTACGACAGAAGCCATCACCGTCTTCATTTCGGGGGGCTCCGCTAGTAGTGCTTCAGCACAAAGACCCTTTACAGCGGGATAGGCTCGTTACCACAAAGCTATCGCCGCCTAGGGTGACTTACATGACACTAGGCACGTCTGAGCTGCGACCACGTCCACTCACGTTACCGGTGATCATTGGTGCCCCTAGGACGATGACTCTCGGGTCACTCTGGGATAGGAGCAAGTCCTTGGAGGGCATCGCGCCTAGTCCGCCTGGCAATTGGTCATATGAACCTTCCCTTACTACTATCAGGTTCTCTCCGCATCTCATGGCGCACCCTGTGGGATTCCGTAAGGGCTTGGACCGTGGCTGGGGCAACGGGCTTACTCTGATCATGCCATCAATGTGTCTTCAGTCTTCTCCGACAGGTGAGCGATGCTGTGTGAGGCAAGGCAGTGTGAATTTGAGAACCGGCAGTCCGACGAAGAACCAATATTTGTGGACCCCTTTGTAACGTGTCACTCTCAGGGGACGACACGTGTCAACTGATGACACAGACACACTTTTCCCTATAAATAGGGGACCTTGGATTTCATTTTCAAGAGAATTCTCTCATTTGACATTTTTACTATCTCTCTCTAAAACCCATTCTCTCTGAAATTCTAGAGAGAGAAACATATTTGGATCCCTAATATCAGATCCCTGACGCTACACCCCTGACTCGGACCCATCTTGGATTGTCAACTGCCGGCCCTGTTCATCTCCGCCTTGTCTCCACAGCACTGCCAGCCCTCGCGGCCTGCCTGGGGAGCCTTACTCTTTGCCCTTAGTCTACCCTCACTATCTCTCACTTTGTATATGTGAAAGTTAACTCAGACTGCAGCCTTTGTGGCACTTTCACGTAGGTACGAACCCACTTTTCTTGGCATCATTTTAGTGACTCCGCTGAGGAGGTGAGCATTGTATTATAGTCTACCTATGCAATAGAGGTCTATCACTTAGGCACCATGCCTGTGCAACTGAGGACTACCATGTTAGCCAGCCAAGGCCTCATTCGCACCGTGCAAGAAGAAGCCTACCTTGGTAACCAAGAAGAGACAAGTCCCACACGACACCAAGATCAACCCTCAGTCACTGCACTTGATCTATAAATGGTTGTCAGTGCGGCCATCCGGTAGCTTACTCCTACCATAGCCAACTTGCAAGACTCTCAAATTACTCTGATGGCCGCCATTATGGACATGCAAAAATCCATACAGGCGTTGGCCACGGAGCAATCTGTTACACCTGTCCAACCTTCAGGACCTGGGCTGACTCTTAACGCTACCCAGGCCCCAATATCATGACCACTACCACCTTGAGGATCCAGACCCTTGGCGGTAGGACTCACGACACCTTCACCACCTGTCGCTGACATACCTCCTTCTACGATGTCTTTTTGCAATCCTCACTCAGACCTTGGGTCAGTGCTGCAGCAGGTTCCCCCCGCCGCCGTGCCATCTCACCCTGTGCTGACACGGAGCTCTTCGGAAACTCACGACTCCCTAAAGATGGAGCTCAACCTTTATTTGGCTGACCCGCATCAAACTACTGGCTAAGTGGTGGACATGTCCCTGCACAGCTGCCGCAATCAGCCCTTTTCATAAACCAACCCTCACCTGCTCCCGCTCATCAGGTTGCCCTATTTGGGGGCTTGGGGGCTCGCGGTGCCCTAGCCAGCCACCACCCCTTGATCAGCCATAAAGAACCATCCCACAACTATGTCACCAGCTTTGACTTAGAGGCATTTATCCATCACTTGTCAAAAACCTAGGAACTAGACTCATTAGCCCGGCTGACAGGCCACTCCCCGTATGCCAAGATATAGCCATCACACCCTACCCCCTTAAGTATAAGCAACCAACCTTTGTGCTCTTCAACAAACTTGAGGGCAACGCCCGTGAGCACTTGACTAGATTTGAAGGCTCATTAGAGCAGTATGGTCCGAGTGACAGTTTGAAATTGAGACTTTCACAAGTCCCTCATAGGCTTGGCATATACTTGGTACCATCAGATCCCTACGGGGATTGTCTATTCTTGGAATGAAATGGTCTAGCTCTTCTTGGATAAATTTCACTACGAAGCTGAATGAGTCACCATTATTGATATTGCTGGCATACGCTAGTATCCGGGGGAGGACTTGAACAAATATGTGCACCGCTTCCATCTCAAGTGCTTCGAGTGTACTGACTTTATCAAAGATAAGACATTGGTCCCAATATGCATCAAGAATATGAGTGATGTTTACAGAGTGCATATTGAGAACTTGCAGTTAAGGTCATGGGGTCACCTCAAAGAGACGGCTCGCCGCACTTACGAGTCGGTCGGCCTCGTCAAGCCATGGAAGCCTTTCATGTAAAATGCACTTCTTGCTACTGCAGAACCATCCGACAATCAGAACAACAATAGTTGCAGCGGTTGTAAGTGCCAGTCCCACGAGGGGGACCGACACCCCGACAAGAGAAGGTAGCGAGAGCCTGCCTCTGAATACCCGTGTGATCTGAGTATAGTAAAGGAGATTTTGGCAGAGTGGGTAGCACATGATGACAACGTTCAATTGCCGCCGATGAGGACGAACATCACGAAAGCAGACAAAGCCAAACCCAACTACTGCCTCTACCATCGTGCTGTAAGGCATCACCTTAAGGATTGCAATAGGCTACGTGATATTTTTATGTAGAAGCTCGCTGCGGGCGACTTAAAGCTATAGAAAAATAATGATATGTGTAGGCACCCTTACCCCCCGCACGACAACAACAATAGAGAGCACCAGGTCCTCATGGCTATTTCTTACCTTCACAGATTCATTCCCGCCTTGGCCGAGCTCATCGCACCATTCCAGCACTTGACCCGTAAGAACGCACCGTGGAGTTGGGGTGAGCCCTAGCATCACGCCTTTGAACATATCAAGTCGGTCTTCATGTCCCCACATACCATGGTAGTGCCACAGTGGGGTATCCCACTCTTACTTTACTTAACTTCACACCCAGGTTTATAAGAGCTCGCTTGCCCAAGATGTGGATGGGGTGGAGCGTTCTGTTTATTACCTAAGTCGAATGATCAAGGGACCCGAAGTCAATTACTCCTAGCTCGAGAAACACTGCTTAGCCTTGTTGTATGCCTCACAAAAATTTTGACATTACTTTTTAGCGCACAAAATCATACTTGTCACCAAGGCCGATTCGCTTCACTATATGCTCACCTGCCCTGCCTTGTCTGGTCGACTTACCCATTGGCTACTGCTCCTGGCCGAGTTTGGCCTATCCATCAAGAACCCTACAACTCTACGGAGTTAAGCACTTACCGATCTCTTGGCCTTCTTTCCACGACAACACTATGAACAGACCTCGGTTTAATTGCCTGGGGAGGAGACGACCCTGATCACTGGCGTAGATGAATTGTGGACACTTGAGTTTGATGGTTTGGCCACCAGTAAAAGTCTTGACGGAGCACCCCTACGGTAAGGCAGTGCTGGCATAGTCCTTTGGAGGCCAGCTAATGTTACCGCCTCCCTCGTCTTCAAGCTTGTGTTCCTAGTATCTAACGATGAAGCTGAGTATGAGGCATTCATCATTGGCCTTATGCTGGCCATCAGTATGGGGCCTAAGTCATTATGTGTGAAAGGAGACTCAAACCTAATTATGAAGCGGGCTGATGGGGAGTTTGCAGTAAAGGAGCCAACCTTGACACCC
Source organism: Escallonia herrerae (assembly GCA_033070095.1). Taxonomy (NCBI): domain Eukaryota; kingdom Viridiplantae; phylum Streptophyta; class Magnoliopsida; order Escalloniales; family Escalloniaceae; genus Escallonia; species Escallonia herrerae. The sequence goes on from JAVXUP010002282.1 coordinate 74,293, forward strand.
TATCATGCCTTGGTGCAAAACTTGGAAGAAAGACTCAGTCATGTCCAGTATCAACATCACAATAGGTGCCACAACAGACATGCAGACAGGTTGGCCACGATCGCGTCCAAGATCGAGGTTGACGGTGAACAACGAATGCTAACCATTATCAAGCGGACCGAACCTTGTACAGTTTTGAACTTAGTCCTGACAGACACTACTGCCGACTATTGGAGGCAGCTGATCGTCGATCAATTCAAGGCACCATCTCTTGCTCATGCCTTTACCCTCACGGACTTTCTAATGTTGGGCAATGTTTTATACAAACAATGTTCTTGAGGCACTCTAGCCCGGTGTTTGGCACTGAGAGAAGCGCGACATAAACTTTAGCTCGGCCATCAGAAGTGTTGTGGCCTCGATTGTCCCCTTCTATACCGTCAGTTACAGCGCATGGGCCTCTTTTGGTACAACGGGATTATCCCGAATGCATATATGCCCGGGACAATGTGGAAGCTCTTGTGATCAACGTCGAAGGTGGCTGGTGCTAGCCTTTCATCTAATACTTATCATATGTGATTCTACCTCCTAACCGTAGCTCTGCCCGATCTATCAAACAAAAATCGGTCAGGTATTTTGTGACAGAAGGTGAGTTATTTCGCAAAGGTTTTTCGGGACACACCCTGCGATGCCTGCACGGTGCCTAGACAGTACAAGTGCTTAACGAAGTCCATAACGGAGACTGTGGGGAGCATCAAGGATCTCAAAAGCTGTACACGGAATTGCTACAATTGGGTACTACTGGCCGACTCCATTTCCCATGTCTGACATTGTGAAACTTGCCAGTGGCATGCCGACATGATGCATACGCCGGCATCCGACTCTAGCCCCTTGGCCATTTCACTTTTGGTTCCTCGACCTTATCGACCCCATCCACCCGCCATCTAGACGTCACATATGGATCATGGTCGCAACCGAACATTTTAAAAAATGGGTTGAAGCCATGCCTCTTTGAAGAGCCACGGGAGGCACTGCTGCTAACTTCTTGCGCAATCATATCATCTGTTGCTTTGGCATCCCCCGGCGTGTCATATCCGATAAAGGCACACCGTTCATCAATAGAGATGTTTGAGCTTTTATGGAAGGATACAACATCAACCATGCCACATTGACTCCTTAATATCCACAAGGCATTGGTTAAGCTGAAGCCTCCAACAAGACTCTGTTCCTTGTGCTGTCACGGATGGTTCATGACGCCAGTGGGTCATGGTCCGAAAAGCTAAGTCTGGCACTTTGGGCTTATAGAACCTCCAAGCACACAGCGACGAAGGCCATGCCTTTCTCCCTCGTCTATGGGGATGAGTGCGTGGTGCTGGCTGAGATCGTCGTGCCCTCGGCCCGACTCTTCATAAGCAGCGGTCTTGGGGAGGACTAAACCTGGATGGCTACCCTTGAGGGCCTTGATGAACGAAGAGCCACTGCTCTACGTCGAATGAAGAAATATCATGAACAACTTACGAAAGCCTATGGGAAGACAGTCAAGCCATGCTCATTTATCGAAGGTGACCTCGTTCTCCAAGACGCCAAACATGTACGGGCCAACATGCCTGCCCCCAAATTCACGCCAAACTAGGAAGGACCTTTCACGGTACATGTAGCCCACGATAATGGCTCCTATCTCTTGCTCAACCCTGATGACGAACAGATCACGACTCCCGTCAACGGCCACTACCTAAAGAAGTCTTATGCATAGTTAGTTGCAAAAATGTTCCCCCCACCCCACCCACCCACAACTTAGAATACTTGCCCACCTCAACTTTTTGTATGTGCATCCTGCTTATCAACTTGTAACTTTTGTTAATTATTACAAGTTTCTACTCTCCTCATGTAATGATATTTTGGCCCAAGTACTATCAATGCAAAGTCATTCTATTGCCTCAACTTCTGTGTGCCATACACTCTTTTCTTTTAACTTATGATCACTAAGTCACTGGTTATGGGTGGGGAGGGGGGCACATCAATAGGAAGCCATCATATGCAAGACATTCAACCACGGCAAAAGAAAAGAAACACAACATACAACAACAAGGACTAAACAGGACAATGTTGCAGCCATGCTCATAACAAAAAAATATGCATATACATCAAAAGTTTGCGGGCCACTATCGAGCATTACAAATACAACACCTTATCAATACACCCTAAGGAAGCCCAGCTAGCAATGCTGCAACCGGGTGAGCCCTGCCTACCTGAAGTGTCTGTCGCTGAGCCTGCAGTTCGAACAATCACGCATCAAGCTCGACCTGCTACCAATGCCGCTCTGCCTCCGCACCTCCACCTTGGCACGCCACCTTCGTAGGTCGGCTAGCTGCCTATCGATCCCAATCAATTCTTATGTATTCTGTGATCGCTCCTCCTTTAACCACGTCTGCCACCTCTCCAGTAATGTCTCCTGCATATGTACCACGACTAACCTCTCCTCCACCTCACAGCTCTCGCTCTTCGATCACATGAAGTCCGCCAACCAATCCACTATCACGCCCAAAGACATAAATGGCACAAACTCTACAAGTGACTGCGATATAAATTTTGAAGTCTAGCCCACCGATGGCACACTCGCAAACGGCAGCACCTACTCCGCAACCCAACAAACCTCTACAAAACTGGGTTCTCCCAGTAACCCTCAAATGTCTGGGAAATGCTGCCTTCACCAGGTCCAGCCGGTGCACAGTCTTGATAGGCAGTTGGAGACCCTCACATGTTGCCACATCTACATGTCCACTCGAGGACCCTTTACTATCATCCTTGGTTGGCACCCCAATGCCACCGGCTACAGGCTTCTGTGACACCCCCTTGCCGTCTACACACAGACCGTCACTGAGTGCATTGCCAAACGAGTAGCACAGGCCTTAATCGCTGACCCTGATGATGTGTCTTGCGGTCGTTCCACCACAGGCTGAATCTGCACTTCTGCTGGTGAACTGGGGCTTTAACCACCGACTCGGGTTCCACTGGGTCCCCACAGTCACCTACCACGACCTCTGTCTCTATACCCGCCACCAATACCCGCTGGCATCAAACATCAACGCATCACTCACCTGTCTGCCATATAGGGCCTCCACCGTCTCCTCGACGACAGATAATGGACTCGACCTCTCAGCCGGCTCCAACACATCCTTTGCCGTGACCTCGGCCCCCAACATCTCTACCACCTCCGTCTCATCACCCTCAGCTGGCCCGCCAGCCACGACTACCATAGCCTCCTCTGCCTCGGCATCCACCTCCCTTCCCTCCTCGATAGCTTCCTTCTCAAGATTCTGTCAAAGCAGTGATCCGTCTATATACATCTATACTTTTATGCAAACAATATGGATAATGTAAAACAAAGGGAACAACATAACTTACCTCGGAGTCCAGCTCATTTGATGCATCGTGTGGCCTTTTCGATCTAGATATGCATGGGGCTGATGTGCCCGCACTGGCCTGGAGGGCCATCTCCATCATACTCACTCGCAGTGCTGACAAGGGACCCTTGCCGGCCCCCGACACCCTCGGTGCATGCACAGCCGGCTCTTTTTTTATCCTTCCTTGGGGCCTGGCCCTCTGGCATTCTTCTCCGTCTCCATCTTCTAGCTCGCAACAGAGCTATCTGTCACTAGCACCGACATTGCCGCTTGCCTCGCGACTGTGGCAAATATCAGGCTCAATGCTTGGTCAGATACAAACACATCAACCTACAGACGTGTGCCTGATGGCTGTGCCAACCACCCTGCCCAGCTCTCTCGTAGCCGTTCCTACCACTCGGCATACTTTACCGTCACTGCTCTAACTGAATTTGTACCAGGTTGTCTCCACCCAGTTGTTAGTGCTGGCCACTCGCTGACTCTGTCATATTGTGTATACCCAAAAGCGATCGTCATACTCTAGGGGCTGTGATACCCACATGGGGGCTCTAAGTCATAACTGAATGCAACCGACTGACGGTCTGGGCTATACCTCGCCATATAATAACGACACTCAGCAGGCTTCCCGCCATCATCTATCAACACTGGGAGCCAGCCTGAAAAATAAGCAACTAGTAGCGCCAGCTATCCAGACCGAGGTCCCCACTTCTGGTCAAGCCTGTCGTCATCTCTTGCACGTGCAACCATGGTGGCACCCTATATGATGCATGCATATCCAGGTAAAGCCACCGTGAATTTGCCTCCCGTCTATCTAAAACCTATTCCAGTGGACACTCTGGCCTCCTAATACCCACCCATGAAAATTCCTACGACCCGCTGCACCAAAAAGCAACCTGGCGTGATCTGCCTGGCTGTGTCACCATACCCATCATTGGCGTCAGATGCTCGAGAGGGTATCTTACTGGCCAATAGTTTGGAAAACTCTCATACAGATACCGCTACAGGAACATCCAGTCCACGTATGTCACCACCTGGTACTGCCTATGTGACCGTTTCACCTCATTCACAAATTGATCCAGAATGAATACAGTCTGCCCAGATACACGGAAGCCAGCTCGAAGCGTTTGCCATGCGCCATTCGAATAGCCAGCGAAAACACCCTCGGGGCAATACCGTCCTCCGGTGTCCCCTCAAACACATACCTACAAGTCCATATTGCCAGCATATATCAAGATTCTATTCTACAGTGTAATGCATGCAGAATGCCGCATTATCAACCATATCAACTATTTTTATGTACATATGATACATGGCAAGAGTGACATCCAGCATATCCAAACATATAATGAGACGACAGTACAAAGCTTACCTCGTCAAGAACATGGCCAAAAATGCCACTATATCATACTGCTCATTGCCGTGATATGGCCTCATCACGAACTCAGTAGCATTACCCAGCTTCTGTCCCATCTTCGCCTGCGCCGCACAAAAGAAATGTCAGATCCACCCCCCGTACATCCCCTTTTGATGATTTTTTGTCTCTACAAGGATGTTTGATAACTATGTATGCAACAGCCGCTCCTCCCCACTCATCTGGGTCACCCGAGCATCCTTCTCCCCGTGCATAGGCAGCCCTATTAGCATCGGTACATCCAGTAGTGTCGGTCTGATCTCTCCAAACTCTGTCACGAAGGTATTCGACTGCGTGCTCCACCTCAACAGTAGTAGGGTCATACCCAGCGTATCTCTGTACAGCTCTAACCCTCTTGCAGTAATATTTATGGCCGACAGTAACCCCAGTGATGACAACACTCCCGTCCGCTCCGGCGACTCCACCATGTACTCGCACCAGAAGTCCCACCCTATTGGCATCGCATTATGGCCCTTGAACACCATAGGCGACCGGGGTATATTCTCCTTCTTAATCAACAATGCCGGTATGTACCTCAGCAACATCGCAGGAGCCTCTTCTCAGCTCGACACAGGCACATATGGTGACAGAACCCGCGATTCCTCTCTCATTGACGGATCACTCCACGGCATTGTGAAGTCTTTATCAGCCACTCGGATGGCCAACTCCCTCCACAGCTCCCGGTCTAGGACACAAGGTACCACTCCTTTTCACCCCTAGTAGTGTGTTCATCTTGTCTGACTCCGGATCATAGGTCCTCACCCTACTGTCGTCAAACGTCAATGGCACTCCTGACTCCCCAGCAGATGCTGACGCGACATCATCTACTGGCGGCACAGACACAGGCACGATCGTCATGCCCCACGGTGGTCGCGACAGGCTAACCGCTGCACCTCACGGCTTCACCCACATCTTTCACCTAATTCTTATCACCACTGGCGTCGGCTCGGGCTAATTAGCCGAGGGTTGGACATGTTGCACACTTGGGGTGGCCAACCGCCCCGGCCGAGCCGTGCCCCTTTCTTCCCCTCTCTTTCCTTCCTCTCTCCTTCCTTCCTCTCTCCTTCTCTCTTCCTCTTCCCTCCTTTTCCCTCTCCCTCTCTCTTCATTCCCCTTCTTTCCCCTTCCTCTTTCCCCCTCTACCAGCCTATGTTGCCGACCCCCTAGGGGCAGCCGACCCCCTTGTACAGTCGAACCCCCTGCATGGCTAACGCCCTTCCTTCTTCCCCTCTTCCTCTTCCGATATTCCTCCTTCCCCCGCTGACACCCCTTCCAACAGACCCACTGCCCCTCGCTGACCCACCGGGTACGGCCGACCCCTCTCCCCTTTCCCCTTTCCCCTTCTCCCCCTCCCCTTTTCCTTCCCTTTCCCTAACACCGGCCGACCCCTCGCCCTGCCGACCCTACGCAGCGACCGACCCCCACCTTCTTCTCTTGCCATTTCTTCTCTTCTTTCTCCTTTCCTTTTTCTCTCTCTTCTTTTTTTTTCTTACTCTTGAAAATTTGAGTCTTGTGAAAGACTCACCACCCGTCTCTCTCTCTCTCTTTATATATGGGTGGGCCAAGATTCAATCTTGGCCACTCTTTTGAATTTCAAACCACAAGCTTTCCCCCCAAACCCAACAACTCTTTTTTCAAATAGATCATCTCTTTTTCACGCAAACTTCTTTTTTGCGCGCAATTTTTATTGAACACTATCACAACATTTTTTGTTATCAATATTTTTGCTCCAAAAAATTGCACGCATTCCCATTTTTGCGATGCAATTTTAGCGCTACATTATCATTTTTGCGCTACACTAAGAAACGCATCTCATGACATGCACGTTACTATTTCTTTTCCGCTCTATTCATAATTAACGCTATCTCCTTTTTGCGGAAAAAAATAAAAAATTGTGTGTTTGTTTTTATTACACACCAACGTTTATGCGTGTCGTTCCCGCTGGAGTTGTCCCTCCGTGCACACCACACGCAGGAGGCTTATGTTCCCAACTTATTCAGGTCGTACCCAAGGGCCCACCAGGGGTCCCATTTTGCTCGACACGTCACATATTCAACGGTCAATTTTTTAACCCTTTTGGCTGGTCAAAATGCTCACGCTCGAGTTAAGTCCATTTTTCTTTGACTTTTTGCATGATTAAAATTTACTTTGTTGCCAACGTAGCGCTGTCGACGCCACAAAAACTAGAAAAATATACGAATTTGGATTTAGCACGCCTTCCCCTTTAAGGGGCTCGACCACCTCCTTTTAAAAGGGGGGGGGGGTCCACCACCTCCTTAAAATGGGGGGAGGGGGTCCGCCACTCCCTTTAAGGGGAGGGGGAGTCGGCCACCCTTGTCATGAGGGGTACTGCTGACACCTTTTTTTGCTTCTCATTCTAATACACTACGGTCTATAATTCTTACTCATCACCGCGACCGTACGACACCCGTTGTCTCCTGTACGCCTTCATCGCAATGACTGTCACTTGCGCCCTCGCAGTATCTCTGACATTCCACCGTGCTCATGCGTTGCGCGCTGATACAGCGGTGCCCCTGGCTCTTTGTCACACTAAAGTGCCACCGGTACCACGACCGCGCCCATGCGCTATTTCCATGACATGTGCTTGGCACCAAGTATTGTCTGGCGATGGTCGTCGCCACACCCGTGAACCATAATCATGTTACAAGCCCCTGGGCACCACTCTCATTCACCACACCATGCGCCCCTACCGTGGACGTGGAAGATGCTTCGACCCACTCTCCAAAGTGTGCAGCATTTTGAGGGGCTCCGCTCGTAGTGCTTCAGCACGAGGACCCCTAACAGTGGGATGGGCTCGTTACCACATAAGCCATCATTGTCTTCATTCCGGGGGGCTCCGTTCATAGTGCTTGGGCACGAGGACCCTTTGTAATGGGATGGGCTCACTGCCACAGAAGCCATCGCCGTCTTCATTTTAAGGGGCTTGGCTAGTAGTGCTCCGGCACAAGGACCCTTCGCAGTGGGATATGCTCGTTACCACAAAGCTATCACTGCCTGGGGTGACTTGCATGACACAAGGCACGTCTAAGCTATGACCACGTCCACTCACGTTACTGGTGATCATTGGCGCCCCCAAGACGATGACCCCCAAGTCACTTCAGGACGGGAACATGTCTTTGGAGGGCATTGCACCTAGTCTGCTTGGCAGTTGGTCACAGGGACCTTCCCTCACTGCTGTCAGGTTCTCTCCGCGTCTCACGACGCACCCTATGAGATTCAGTATGGGCTTGGACCGGTAGCTAGGGCAACAGACTTACTCTTATCATGGCGTCACGGTGTCTCCAGTCTTTTCTGACAGGCAGAATGACGCTGTGTGAGGCAAGACAGTGCGATGGAGAATCGGTATTTTGTGGACCCCTAGTGATATGTCACTCCCATAGGATGACACGTGTCAGCTAATGACACATGCACACTTTTCCCTATAAATCGGAGACATTGGATTTCATTTCCAAGAGAATTCTCTCATTTGACATTTTCACTTTCTGTCTCTAAAACACATTTTCTCTAGAATTCTAGAGAGAGAAACACATTTGGGCCCCTGATATCGAACCCCTGACGCTGCACCCCTGACTCGGACCCTAGCTTGGATTGTTGACTGTCGGCCTTGTTCGTCTCTGCCTTATCTTCGCAACACTACCAGCCCTCACGGCTTGCCTGGGGAGCTTTGCTCTCTGCCCTTGCTCCACCTTCACTGCTCTCACTTTGTACATCTGGAAGCTAACTCAGACTGCAGCCTTTGTGGCACTCCATGTAGGTACGAACCCACTTTCCTTGGCATCACATGTTACACATAAGCAGCTCAAAACAAAAGGGGAAGAAGAATAACTTAACCCAGTTCGAAGAAATTCAGATTTTAAAAGGAACTAAACACTTACATGAATGATCTGTCTACCGCTGATTCAAATTTGAAAAGTAAACCCTTACTTTAATCGAGCTTTTTCAAAATACAATTCTCAAGCATCACCTTAGAACTCACGAGCTTCTCAAGTCTTGTCTCTCCTCTCTCTCTCTCTCTCTCTCTCTATCGCAGAGGAAAAAGAAAACAAAGAACCAAAAAGGGGTTAGAAAGAAAGAAATAAAAAGGCTATTTATATGGAACAAAAATTAAGTTTTCATTAGAAGCAAAAGGGGTTTCATTCGACCGAAAACTTCAACCGCAAAATGCCTTTCCCAAAATCTTGATTTTTCATTCGACTGAAAACTATTTGTGTTCGAATGTAAACTTCAGTCCTTACTCTTTTCGTTCTGAAATGCTTTTTATTGGAAGCAAAATACTTTTCATTCGAAGCAAAATCCTTCCATTCGACTGAAAACTATTCATTCAACCGAAAACTTCAATGCCCATTCTTCCTCAAATTACACAATTTTCATTCAAAACAAAGTGATTTCATTCTACTCAATTCTTCAGAAATGATTTTGATCGTTTTCTTCTACTGGTGAAAACTTAATATCACAAATAAACCTGACGATCGACCATAAGTTCGAAGACGAACATATCTTTGAAAATCAAAAGATAGTAAATGAATTCTCGTATATAAAACGAAAGATGGCATAAGAACCCTTATTTCAAGGTAACGAATATATGTAAAGCTAGAAATTCGTCGCTACAAGGAGTCCAAAAAAAGTTCTTTAAGGTCTAATATTTAATCCAAAATCGATATAATATTTAAATTATTACCGACGCGAGTGGCCAAAAATCTGGAGCATTACGTCACCAGTATTCTACAGAACCATCTCTTTCATCGCACTAAAGCCACCATTATAACTATATAGTGCCGCTACCCCACCATAAAACCACCTATCTGCCACCACACAACACCCAATGCCATTACCACCACCACCACCGCTTTAGCTACCATACCACCACTACCACCACCATGGCACTACCATTTCTACCACCTCTATGATATTGTCATCACCTCCTTCATCTCCATATCACACTACAGCTACCAATCATGATCGCTATATATCCCGCTGCCTATACGGTGACCAGTACTATGCCATCACCACCTCTTCGACGACCACCAGCACCACCATTACAAGCTCCTTGCTGCCACCACCACCATCAACACAACAACATGATGGTTTTGGCAAGCAAAAAAAAAAAGAAACATAAACTTCAGGGTTTTTTTTTCAATGGATAAATTTGGAACATAGATCAATTTTTAGAAATCAACTTTTGGTTTATCAAATAGGTCAACTTATTTTTCATTCTTGGAAGTTCAATAATTTGTCAATTATATAAATTTGGCACTAGTTAAGTGTTCGGGACATGATTTTTAGTTTTACCAGACAATTCTTAAATTATAATTCTCTGTTGAATGCAAATGTCCAACTATCGTATGACACTATTCACCCTTTCTAGCTTCCACCTCACATATACTAAAATAATGTTTTCCCAAATATGGTGTAAAAAATTGTTTTTGAGTCGACGGTGGCTCATTATGGTTCAAATCTTCCCCCCAATAAAATAAATTAAATTAGTCCCAAAATGCTTGAACCAATGGGATTCACGTCTTTAAAAATTAAAGTGACAGATAATTTGAGAAACGTAATGTCATCTTTAACAAACATAAGCTTTGACTGATGCTGTTGAGGGCGCATATTATATTTAGTACTAAACAATTAAGATCCTCTTTCAATCTTAACGTATATAAACAGTGGTGACTTTTATTTAAGAAAATGATTTTGGAACTAAGAAAAATGGGACAATCAAGCATTTGAACCCTTGCCATAGTTCTAGCAAGGGATAAGACTACACCAAAAGCTGGTAAATGAGGATTCTGGCTATCCTTTCTCAACTTCTAGCGGAAAAGGTTCTGAACAAGATCTTCCTACAAAAAGAGAAGAAACTTAAACGAATGTCGCCTAACAAACTAAACAGACGAGCTAATGAGAACCGAACGAGGGTTCATTTGCAACTGCATATGATACTTTTCAAGTTATGCCGAAGCTCAAGCTAGCTAGCTTGTAATTAAGATATACAGACAAACAAAAGCTTACAGATTGGTTCGACAGATCGAGTTGATTATGTTTGCAGACTCTTTTTCTCGATCTTATCGCTTTCAAGCGTTAGTTGTGTGTCAATGAACCTCACTTGTTTGAAAAATGTGTTGGTTTCAAAACTCAACGAGCTATGCAAACAAATGGAATAGAACGAAAACGAAGAAAACGAAGAAAACGAAACAGTTGCGAAACAGCTTTTGAGCTGGTAATGCAACCAATTGTTATTTGTTTGCTTCATTGTGGAATCATTCACAGACAGTGATTGGGTAGAGACATCGGTAAACATTTGCTATCATAGTAGAGATGACTGCACTAGGGGAAAGCTCTTATGGCCATGTCTCATTGTTTCCTTCAAACACTCGAAGCTTCAGAGTAATATCAAACCCTCGAAGATTCTCTCTAGGTCTGCCTTCTCTGGATAGACTCTTCACTGTTATTTTGCCCCAGATCGACACACTATGGTCCCTCTCAATGTCTCCCCGTCTATGCTTTGTTTTCGTACGCATTCTGTTCTGGACAAAACAACTACGTATCACCTTCTCAAAACACATCCACCTCCAAATATATATGACCCCCCCAAAACATGATATAATTGTTTCATTCTTTTGGACTTAGAATCTAATGCTCCAACTGATGCATCCTCGAATGCATGCATATGTAGCAAGAAAATGAAAAAGATCTTGCGAAGGTGCTATATGTGGACCCCAAAATCAGTTTTTGTGTGTGTGTGTGTGTGGGTGTGTATGTTGTGATTGATGTTATCAGATACTTTACTTATTAATTATATTACCAAAAACATAACAAAAGTGTGACAAGTATAAATTGACATGGAAAATACTAATGTTAATATCCATCTATCCACATTATTCGTGCGCGCGTGCTCACGTGCATGCGATGGTGCATGTATATCCCTGTATACTGTAACTTTCTTGCATGTATATATCTTCTCATTTTGTAATTTGTTTACATGAGCATGAATATTAATCTTTAGGCATAGCATCTCGACATTACAAAATGATAAATCCGCAAGTTGGAAAACCATTGCATTCTCAAAAAAATATGAGAGAGAGAATTTGGTACATCTATCAATTTTTGGTGGGAATCCACTGCTTTTAGTGACCCTTTGATTGCGCATTGACGATCCAATAAGAAGGCGACAACGACCACACGATAAGGATCCGACGGCTGGTAAGGTGGGACGAGATCAATGAATACAATACGACAAGGGTACGTGCATGGGCTGAATGCCCACATGGCCTAGCTCGACACGAGCAAATGGGCCCACTTGTATTTCATCGTACAGGTTCACACTCACACGTGGCCCGATAGCTTTGGGGGCCGACGCCCATACCTTGCTCATGTGGTGCTCAAGCCCTGCTGTGCTAGGGTTTGAAAAACAGTGTTTGAGGCCGGACATGGTGGGTGGGCGTGTGTAATTATTGGCAAGAAAGAGATGGAAAGTGTCCAAGGGCTATGGACTTTGTGATTAACAACTAGAAAAGAGACCCCATTGTTGGGAAATTTTCAAATCGTGCAATGTCCCACATTTAATTCCGAGTTTGCTACCTATCGAAGGAAATGTAGGCCACAACTTGTACAAGTAGTCCATTTTTCCTCACTAAATGCTTCTGAAACTAATCTTGTATTCTCGTGCACTTATATGGTACACTTTGTGTACGAAACACAGAGTACTTTTCTCACAAAATTTTACCTTTCTAGGTACAAGAATAGTTGATTTATGTTATGACTCAATAACATAAACAAGATCGAAAAATCAGATAAGGTACACAGCATGTGACGGTGTTGAGCTAATAATCTACATACATGAGAAAGCATAGTATGAGAGTTCGGCATCACAAAAGATGAAATGTGTCATAAAAACCCAAGTCAAAGTTGGACAAAGTCAAGTTTCAGTGACTAACTTAGGGACTCTTAGATAAAACTGAAATTTAAGTATTCAATATGTAAGCTCTGAATCTGTGGAATTGGAAACTGTAGGTGGCTAGATTTCTACAACTAAAATGTATCACCGTGATATACCAAAAGCTGCTACATAAAAATTGTCTATTTTAAAAAGAATGATACATGTGCCATTATTAAACATGTATGTAAATAGTTTTCCTATTGCCAAAATCGTGGTGGTTATGTTGGTGATCAGCAATCATGGTGGTGGTGGCAGAATGATGTTTGAAATATATAGTGATGGTGATGGTGGTGACAGGAGATGACATGGTAACGGTTGTAATGTGGTTGGTATGGATATGGTGTTGGCAGCGACGACGATAACGTTGTGGAGGTGGTAGCATCATCGTACGTGGAGTGTTGGTGGTGATGTTATAATAAAATAGTGGTGGTGGTGGCGACGGCTAAGTGCTGGCAATAGTGGCATAATGGTTGTGAGGGTGGCTTTAAGGTGGTAGAGGTGATCTTACTGACCAGAATGATGGTGGTGGTAGTTGTGTGATGGAGATATCATTTATGGTGCTTGTGGCATGGATGTGGTAGTGATGGCCATAGTGTTTGACTGTAGCGAAGGTGGGTGATGGTGACTGCAACATCATGGTGGTCAATGTTCCTTTTATGCACTGCGTTGTTAAATAACTGTAGCAATTCAATTAAAATTAAGCAATAAGTAATTTCCATCTACTTTAAAATTTTGGTCTATCTTGGACAAGAATAAATTTTGTAGGTGATTTGAGCGCTATATAAACGCACTTGGTAGACGAGCATAAAAACTTTTAAGTATCTAAGTGCTTTATCAAACACCCTTTAACTCTATCCCAACTTATAAAGTGATGAACTAGAAACACAATGCGATTGGAAATGGATCCGTGAGGAATACAAAATTGGTCTTTCTGTTTACCCTAACTTGGCGTTATCCCAATGCATATCGCATGAAAGACATCATAATAATTTATGACTATCTAAATGTTGATTGTCATTACAGCCAGTGTTTTAAAAAGCGGTTACAAGGCACACATTATGGCTCATCAGGACAACGTGTTACCAAATTGCCTCAAGGCATTCTATGAAACACGAGCTACCTAAAAAGCTTACGCCTGCTGGTATGAGGCGTATGACTTTTTATTGCTTTTTACAACTATTTTACCAAGCATAGTTATCGGAATTGGACGAGTCATTAAATTAGTGAAGGCACCGGTTCATGATTCACTCGTTCAAGCGGTGGTCCACGTAAATAATTAAATTAATCACGATTATTAAGGAAAATTTTACTTGATTAAAAATCTATATAATAATGTAGAAATTTCAAGTTTAATGATAACTAACAAGGTAGAATTCCTTGGGTCTTAAATTTTTGAACCTAGCTCAAAGTTATCAAAAATAACTAACATGAGGAGAACAGTAAAAAATTGAAGAGTTATAATATAAGATGTGTGGTTGGTCAAGTAGCATTAAGATGCTTAGTAAGAACTTCGGGCTGGACATCTCATATTCAACCCCTAGTGCTAATAACTATATTATGTTGAGTATTTGTTGCAAATGTAAACGTGTCCCTGGATGTTAACCTGGTCTAATCGGCCAGTTTGACCTAAAACTGGCAGGTTAGATACTAGAATCGGTCGGTAGATACAATCTGGTTCAAGCGCGAACTTGTCCAAATCAAAAACCAGAGTGCAAAAGTTACTGATTCACAGTTAAATTGGTATGACCGATCGGTTTGGTTCGATTCCAATAATTATAGTACCAAGGCACATGCAGTACCATATTTGATCCATTTTGCTTTGTTTAACATAATTATCCTCAAAATTGCTTCTAATCAATCCAAATAGTTGATTATTGTGATGAGAAAGCACAAAAAAGGCAGGAAAAAACAAGAATGACAAATTGTCCTACTAGTCGAAAGAAGATCAAACGAGAGAGACAAACTGGAGGAGGCTTTTTGTTATATGTGCTTCAGAGACTTCAATCAAGATGGAGGAGGTGAAATATATTGTGATGAAGAGAATAAAGAGAAGAAGCTATCGCATATTTGCTTTGTTTTCTCCGTCGTTCTGTCTGGCTGTTAAGTCAACCAAAAATCAAAGCTCCACGAGGCTACTAAATAGCTACAGTGGTATAAACTCATTCTAGGGGAAACAAGCCAATGACCCGTTGTACTATATGCAAATTATGATTTCTCCCCCTCTATTTTAAATTTAAGCACTAAACCACCCCCGGGCCCCACATTGACAGAAATTGGGCACCTTTAATAGAAAAAAAATCAATTTTAATAGTGCATGGTAAACAATTTTTTTTTCTTAAAATGACATATTTTTCTTCGTGAACCTCTTTTTAAATCCCTCAACCTCGACCCAAACCCCATCCTTCCAACGCTATACCCCTTTCCCCCAGTCTTCGTCAGCCCTGCCCCCACAGCTTCTTATTCCACGCCCTTCCAACTCTACACATACTCGTAAATCTACACACACCCACAGCTCCACACACATCCATCACCCCACTGTGCACACGTACAAACACACACACAAATCACAACTTCGTATATAGTTTGCATGTGGCTTTGTGGACGCTTCCTCTATGTGTGTATGTGTGTGTGTGTGTGTGTTTATAGGTGCGTGTTTGTGTGAGGGGGGAGGGGAAACCGTGGTGTGTAAGGGGTTACATGTCTGTGTTTGTATATAAAAGCTTAGGGGGTGAATATGTGTTTGTGTGTCAAGGGGGTGGGGGGAACTGTGGGGTGTGTGTTCATTATTTGCATGGGTGCACGTCCAGTTGTGTGGAGGGGGGAACCCTTGTGTGTGGTGTGTGTGGGTGTAAGTGGTGCGGGTAGTGGAGGGTGGTTGGCAGGTAAGATGTGAGACATTGATCGGGCAGAAGCGAGAGAAATGAGTTGGAGGGAGAGAAAAGAGTTAAAAATAAGGTGAGGACATAAGAGTAATTTGGTCATTCTACTTAGTTCATACTTGATCCGTCTAAGGTGCCTAATTTTATTTGTTTATTTATTTATTTGGGGGGGGGGGGGGGGGATCGCACATCGCTTATAGTGTAGGGGGGTTATTAGCTGGTTTCCCTTCATTCTAAGCTATAGATAAGTTCTTTGTAGATGTAATAGAAATTTTATACTTTGTACGTTGCATGATGTGTTACTTATGTCGTGGTACAGCCTCAGAGATAGGCCATAAATAACTGTTTGCAACTTACACAAGCATAAATAAATGACCAAATTACACTTGAAACTCCTAAGGTTTATCATAACTACACACACACCTACAAACTATTTTTATTACATTGAACTACACTTTTTTTTCTAGTAGACAGAGTTAACAAAATCTATGAAAAGACGATAATACCCCTTAGAAAAAAATTAAGGACAAATTATTCCTTGAACTGGGTTTGCCATAATTACACTCAGCCAAGATCTGACCAATTCATCGCCTCTACACCGGCCAGACCATAGCACAACCATTGCTGCTCTATCATTTTCACAAAAAACAAACTCACCATTGGCAATTTATACCACTACCCCACCACCAGAGCCTAAAACAAGCTGACCACCACCGGCCATCACCACAACCATAACTATCAGATATGGATTGTGGTCTTCAGATAGCCACCAAAAAACTTAGATCCAAACAGGCATGTATTGTCGCTGTGGGTGGGGTTTTTGTGGGCGTAATCTTGGTCAATGATTGCGGTGGCGACAATGAGACAGTGGTACCAAAGGTAGCTTGACCTAATGTTGGTGCTTAGTGGAGAGAAAAAAAAAGTGGTGGTCTTGGATTGGCATCTAGGTAAATCTAAAGTGGGTGGGGGATTGGTGGTGTAGCAGCGGCTTGAGCCAACAATGGTGCTTGGAGGATAAATGTATTATTGGTTGGTGGGGATCAATGGTGTGGTGGCGACTTGACCCAATGGTGGTGCATGGTGAGTTGATGTATTGGTGGTTGGCAGGGATCGATGGTTTGGCGACATTGATGAAGAGAGAGAGAGAGAGGGAGAGAATAAAATGAGAGAAAGGGAGAGAATAAAATGAGAGAGAGAAAAACGAGAGGAGAGGATAGATGATATGGTGGTGGGTGAATGTCGGAGGTTGAATCACCACAACCACAAGGCGGTGGCTAGGTATTGCCCAGGTTAGCAAACCGCTTTGAAAAAATTCACTAAAAGGATTTTAGGAGTCGTCATCTTATTTAATTAAACGAAGAAAAAATAAGAAGAAAAGAACCAGAAAATGACTCTAACTAATCTATCGAATATGAGCAATAATGTCCACGTACGCCTCCGTGAGAAGGGTGGTGGAGAGAAATGGCCTTAGAACTGATACAGCCCCAGAGTGATCGTAGACCTATAGGGAGACGGGTTTGGGGACTAAGTTATGCGGCGGGAGGTGTTAGGGGCCCGCCACACCCTTTTGATTTCCACTTCATTTTTATTGATTTTTGACCTTAAAACATGTAAAATGTAATAAAAACCACCCTAAGTTTATTTTCATATTTTTGGCTTGAACTCGACATTGGGCGTCGAATGACATATACATCTGGTCGGACTAACCAGAAACTAAACCATCGTACTTCGACTCTGATCCTATGGGAAGTAGCCTACATGCCGAGACTTAGACGTACACTCAGAAATGTAAAAGACTCTTTTAATGTTTTATGATAGAAATATGACTACGGGAAATGGGAGACAATCTAAAGTGACTTTCTAAGCTAGAAAACAATTGAAATTGCCTCTTGGAGTAGCTTGTTTAGAAGACTCGGGATGGTCTCCGAATGATCCATGATGCAAAGAGACCAAAAGACTTTTTAAGTGAGTATGAACGGCTAAAATTCTGGAGAGAGCTAGACTATCACTTCAGGGAGAAATGGTACGCAATGTCTACAAAGAATAAGCTTCTGGACCCCTGTAAATGAAGGTCAAATGACCTATTTATAAAGCCCAGGGTCACAGAATCTGATAAGATTGGCTATGCCAATCAGCGAGGCTGGAGATAAGTCAAAATATTGAACAAAAACGCAGATTGACAAAAGTCAATTAACTGGCGGGTTAGTCAAAATCCGGCTGGTTCATACCATAGTTTGAAAATAAATTTTCTCGAGTTTTGAGGCATTATCTGATCCTCAATCTAATAATTATCTCTGATTTGGTAGATGAGATATACCAGATTCGAGATTTATCACCTCTAACCATATAGATCATGGGTTTAATCTTTGCATCATGATGACTTACGGATTATCTCCCTAAGTTATCTAGACAAACTAAAAAAAATTAATGATAAAATCTAAACGCTGATGTAATTACGATAAAATTCAGGAGTTTTAGGTGTAATTTGGCCTACATATATTAAGTTGCAATTTGTTGTTGTACTTTATGCACCACACATGGGAACTTCACGAAACATAAAAGCGTTTAATAGTAAGGCGTACATTCTTAACACATGGCCAGAAGTAGCCAGTGATGAGTAGGGGATCGGAGGAGGAAGCGCATACGGTAAAGTCTAAAGGCATTTAATGGTAAGGCGTACATTCTTAACACATGGCCAGAAATAGCTAGTGATGAGTAGGGAGGAGGGAGAGCATACGGTGAAGTCCCCGTGTGCGTGGTTTCATCTTCAACATACAACGGGACCATGCCAATAATTTAAGTGATCCAGCTTAGGGACCAAATCTAAAGATGAAGGTCCTTTTAATGGTTTTGTTGTTACAAATAATAGTGATTCATGTATGCGTGCTGGCAACTGTTCTTTATAGTACTAGAGTTCGGAATGGAGCCTCATTAATGCGAATTCTCATCCAGGTGAAAATTTGCAGCAGTAACAGTAACCCAACTTATATGTTTCACAAAATATGATGCTAGCACTATGATTGCATTCAATTTCATGCAAGTGGGACTTTGGAATAGGAAAGAAACACATTAATCCATAGCTCAGATGAGAATAAATACATGAAAACAAGAGGGAATTAATGTGTGTGTGTGTGTGTGTGAGTGAGAGAGAGAGAGAGTTGTCATGGTCGGTGTAGGGTGAACCACTGACATGAGTTGGGCCAAGAATGGTTGGGACTAGAGTTGTCAAACGGGCCGGGCGGCCCGTGGGCTGGCCCGGCCCGGCCCGGTTCTGGCCCGGGCTGGCCCGGCCCTGTCCATGAACAGTAGCGGCCCAGCACAAGCGGGCTTGGGGCCTGGGCCTGGACCAGGCCTTCAGATTCTGCAAAAAAGCCCGGCCCGGCCCGGAAACGGCCCGGGTTTGGCCCGGCCCGAAGTCGGCCCGGTTCTGGCCCGGTTTGGCCCGGTCTGCGGCCCGGTTTTGGCCCCACCACTTGTTTGAATTTTTTGCTTTTCCCCCCTTTCTTCCACCCCTTTTCCAAAATTTCACTTTTACCCCCCCCCCCCCAACAGCAATATAACGGCTAGTTTGGGGGGTATTTTAGTCTAACCTATATTTTTCAACTCCTTTACACTCTTACCCTCCCCAACAACTATAAACGGATAGTTTGTAGGGGTATTTTGGTCTTTTGTGAAGTTTCTAAAATCTATAAATTCACACCATTTCTCTCTAATTTTTCACACCAATCTTCTTACTCTCTCTTACCTAAACATTCTATATTTCTACAAGCTTTGCTACTATTTTCCTCTCCAATTACTACTCTTGCTAATTACTACTAGTATTTACTAATTAGTACTCTTGTTTATTAATTACTAGTCTTGCTAAATTCTTTTTAATTACTAACTCTCTAATATTTGTTACTCGTTCATTCTTTTAATTGTTATGTGTTAAGATTTTATTAATAAAGCTCACCAAGAAGAGTATGAAAATGTTTAACATATAATAAAAAATATAATGGCTAACAAATAAATATGTATATACATACATACATATATATGTATATTACTTATAATGAAATAAAAGGATAAAGATTAGGTTCGTTAAATTGTGAATATTGCCTAGAGATGAAATTTAAAATTGAATAACAAGAAGAAAAAAAAAAGGGCCCGGGCCCGGCCCAAGCCCGGCCCTAGATATTGGGCCTAGGGCCAGGGCCTGGACTGGGCCTAGGTTTGCCTTCGGCAGGCCAGGCCCGGCCCGGCCCGGTTGGCAGCCCCACTGGCCCGGCCCCACAGCAGGCCCGATGGGCTTGGGCTGGGCCGGCCCAAGCCCGGCCCTTTGACAACTCTAGTTGGGACCATAAAGGGCAAGGGGTGGAGAGGGAGAGGGAGAGAGACAAGGCCTAATTGGTTAAGGTTCCTTTTACAAACCGAGCCATGACAACACACATTATTACTCGTGAGAAGTTTTGGGGGTTGCATATTTCCAAAGTCTTTACGTATGGCCCCTCCTTGATTTCACCTACTTTTTTTATTGCATTGCGTCCTTCAGCCTTTTCTCTTGTTTTCATGAATGGGTTCACAAAATGATTCTCTTCTGTGGGACTATCGTGGGCTGTGAACTGATCTTGCATGCATATCTCACTGCTTGGTCTGTCAAGTGTAGGTCCTTACTTTATTTCTTCTTTTGGGAATTTGGGCTAACCTATATTCAGTTTTCTCTTATTATTAAAGAACAAGACGCTGCAGGGAATTGAAATGGCATGGTGTTATCCTTAATTTCATGCGTGTCTTCATTGTTAATATATGATTTTCCAGTTAACATGCTGATGTTATCCTTCCTGAGAACTAATGAAAGTCACGTCAATCTTTTGTATTCTTGTTTTTTCTTTTTTGGGCACAATCACATCAGTTAGTTTAATGCCCTTTCTGCATATCTCTGTCAGATGAGAAAGCACATTAACCTTCCTTCCATGGAAGGATATACTTGCAGTTACACCCCATATGCGAGAAGAAGGTGTTGAGGCTGATCTGCTCAAAATGGTCCAAGCCCAACAGCTGGGACAACTCACAAACTTGTGGCCAGAAAAGCAAGTGATTATAATTGACTTTGGCTTGCAAAGTTCAATGGTAGGTGGAGGTGTCAAATGGGCAGGGCTTGGGCCGGCCCAGCCCAAGCACATTGGGCCTCCAGTAAAACGGGCCGGGGCCGGGCCAAGGGGGCTGCCAAAAGGTCCAGGCCGGGCCAGAATCTGGGGATATCTGGGCCCGGTCCAAGCCCAGGCCCTAGGCCCAACATTTAGGACCGGGCTTGGGCCGGGCCGGGCCCAATTTTTTTATTTTATTTTTGCATTTTCTTGTTATGCAAATCAATAAAATTGAAAACAAACGTAATTTCTCATGGCATTTCTGCAATCTCCCACTCCATTGTATCTACAAACAGCCAACATGTCAATATGACCCTAAGAAAAGAATGCAAACTAAGAAAAAGGACTCTAAAATCACAGGTAATGGTCCCTTTGAAGGGTTGTATTTGCAGCATTGAAGAATAACCGGACTTTGAAAGAACAAGAGCCACAAGGTAGAACAACAGATGCTGGCAAAGCATTTCGTGACTGTAAAGAAATCGTACTCCTGTCCCTTGACAATACAAATCACATCTCACCCAACTCCAGAGAGTCGATGGAGTAGTAATCACTACATCGACATTGGTACAAAAACTCCACGACATCACCAACATCTTCAACCGTCAGATCCTCAAAGGTGACATCTTCTGCGCCAATGGCATCCTGTCTCAACGCCCGCAACTTGGTATCATAAACTCCACGTGACTGTATATTGCCAAGGAGTTCCCAGGCTCTCTGAATCTCCAAAAACCGATCTCCTGTGCCGTGCTCTGCGTAAGACGTATCAGTTGCCTTTTGTATCTTATCATGATGGGAATTAAGGATAGCAAATCTGTAGCTTGTACGCATTTCTTCTAAGCATGCATCTTCCTTCACCCCGAGAATGTCATAGTGAGTTTTGAGGATTGCAGTGTCACCAGAAAGCATGGTTACAAGCTATTCTTGTTGGCTTCTTTTCACTGGGAACACAAAAGAGAATTTAATATATTGTCAGCATAATAGTGTTCAGCATAAAAACAGGAATGAAGATGAGAAAAGAACCAAGTAGAACTAAAATAATTTAGTAAATGTAAAAGTTACCATCATTTGTACAGACCTACTGATGACTGCTTCAGTTCGCTTATTTCTTTGTTGAAAATGCTTTAAGCCCCAAGGTTTCATTATCAGATTTCCCTAGATTGAACTCTTAGGTCAGAGCCAAAAGAGGGTCGGGCCAAGCCCTGGCCATTTTAGGGCCGAGCCTAAAACGTGTCATTTTAGGGCCGGGCCCGGACCTGTTTCTCAAAAAATTAGGCCTGATCCTAAGGGTTAGGGCCAGTCCGAGCCCAAAAAAGAGCTGGGCCTGTCCGGGACAAAAAAGGGCCGGGCCAAGCCAGCCCGCGGGCCGCCCGGCCCTTTTGACACCTCTAATGGTAGGTCCATGAGAGGTCTGGTTCCCTCCCCGTCTTCTCCTCTGGGTGGGTGTAATGTATAATCAGCGTATGTTCTGGGTTTCTTATCCAGATTGGAGGATGATGAGATCTATAAACCTCGTCCTACACGTGACTCTCATATACATGATCAGAGCTGTTCAGTGGTCACTTTTTCCTCTTCTGGTCCCCTGCTCCGTACTGCTGACTACAATGATAGTTCCTGCAAAAGCATATGTACTGCTGAGACCAACTTGGAAGTATTACAAACATTACGAACATAAACAAAGAAGCTAATTAGGAGTGTAAAGTAGATCTCCCTCTTTCACCCCTTATAATTAGAATATTAGCTTTTTAAAGAGCAGAGATTTGTTTTCCTCTTTGTAAGAAACAACAATGAATGCGCCATATATAAAAAGAATTTGAGCAAGAGAGACGGAGAGTTATTCATTGTTGTATAGCCTAAATCCAAGTGGCCTCTGCTTAAGAAAGCTCATAATAATAAACTAAAAGAATCTAAAAATAAAGTTACGAAAATTCGTACGGCAGTGCATTTTATCCATTTCTTAGTACAATATTAACAACTTTTTATTCTTCATTCCTAAAACCCATTCATATAGCGACAAAGGAGCAGAATTGGCACGTCCCCACCCCATTAGTTTGGCGAGAAGAATGCTTTTAGTGCCATGATTCTTAGGCTAATAGTTTTGTTACTTTTGTGTCCTTTGAAAATATATGAATTCTTAGAACCTTCTTGAAGCCATTATTCTTTTTCGATGTATGAGAATTTATTCTACCAAATACATTAATAGAAATTCTAACACTTGACATTTTTTTCCCGTTATATCTCTATGCTAAAACGTTCATTTCTCTTAGGAGTACTTGATTGATTGATTGATTTTAATGTTCAGATAGAGTCCAAGTACAAAATATACATGCGATTTTAGTTCTCGTAACAACATTGTAAACTTTATATTTATCATTTTTGTGCATGGAACACGTGAAAGTAACACAAGATTTTGAACTCCATCATTGCCTCCACACAAATCAAAATATAGAAGTAAAGTTTGTATGGCCGTGCTTTATAGGCATAAGTTACCAAGTGCCTAATGTTGCTAGTAGCATAGAGTGCTACTTGTTTTCCACTGGTTTGCTCAAAGATGCATAACCTCCAAAAAGAGTGTATTTAGGCGGACTGATGTGATATACATATCACAACACAACAGGCAACTCACTTGAAGCCCATAAAAGATCTGTGGTTAATGGGAAAAGCAACTAAAAGCCCACAACAAGTCTTTGGGTCAAAACTTCATTTTTCAGTGGGCTCAGAACTCAAGCCCACAACAGGTCTGTGGGCCTGTGGATCGTGGAAGGGCTCAGAATTCAGGATTTTAATTCCACAAATTCTATAGAATTGGGCTCAGAGTTCATGTTGACACTTGACATTTCATTGCTATCTAAGCCCAATATGAATCTCAACTACAGAGTCCAATTGGAAAAGAGTAGGTTATTCATGTCCACGTTAATGTGTAGGAAATTTTTGGCACATTTTATCAAAAAATAAAGGAAATGTTTTTGTTGCAAGATTGCAACCACTCATGTAGTTAAAATTAATAGTCATTGAATCTGGTTACCGTTATCAGCGTCAAGAATTATCACTGAAGTATCCACAAATGCCGTAACCTTTCCTAGCGATGATTACTTGTTGCTCAATTGGGTTATTGTCACCTTATAACAAAACCTTAATTGTACAAAAATGTGATGAATTAAAAAAATCAAAAAAAAAAAGAGCTTCTAAGATTTACTCCTTAAGGTGTTTGTACGAAAGTCACTAACTTTATTTATCAAAGGTTATTTCTCACTAATTGGGGAACGTTGTAGCCTCTTGATACTTTCTTGCTTGAGGTGAAATTTATGCAGGACAAGATCCTCTATATTTTAGAAGAATAAACGATAAACATATGAAGAGGTTTATATAAGTTGTGTATCCCAAAGTCGGTTAACGTTAAAAAAGTTCTTCTCCAAAGACCTTTATGTAGTGGGATGTCACGAACTTATCGTGATAAGGCACTGAGGGGCTATTTGACAGCCATTTTTTTTTGCTCTTTTTTGGCCCAGTTTAAAATTTTTCCAAAAGTTCATGAAAGTTGGGGTGTTTGGTTGGTTCTCTCTTTTTAAAAAGGGCCAACACTTTAAAAACTAAGGCCCAAAACCGAAAAGAACTCGGAACACTTTTCTAAACCAATTTTCAGGTAGGGCTGAGGAAGGCTTTAATGAGGTTGAGGCTTCGAGCCTCACTAGCAACAGAATTGGGGTTTTCTTTGCTGGGTATAAAACCCACCTTCCAGTTGGCTTCATCTCTTTCATCAGCTTGGGCTCGATCGATCGCAACTCTCATGGACTCCATAGCCCATCGCATCCGTCACCTTCACCTGCCACCCCGTCCATCGCCTCCACCGGACATCGGCGGCTTCACCACTCCACCTCTGGTTATTGCGACTTGCAACGCTTTTCGCTCCCTTGTCTCTGTCTCTCTATCTCCCCCCGTCTCGAAAGCCCTAAATTAAATCCAATCGGAGAGAGCCATGGGTTTGTACTGCCAGTTTTCGATCGGCGAGAGAAAGAAAGAAAGATGGGCTACAGTTTTGACCGGAGAGGGTTTGGGTTTGTAGCACCGGTTGTGATGTCCGCTGACGGAGGACAACGGTTACCCGATCTGGGTGCCGGTGGTGTGGCGATGAGACCGGTGGTGATGGGGTGAATCTGTGGGTGTGTGCAGCTTTGGTGGTAGTGTGGCAATGCCGATCCGGTGGTGGTCTGCCGGTGGTGGTCTGCCGGTGGTCTTGGCCCCGGTGGTCAATCTACACTTGTTTAGGATTAAAATGAGCTAATGTTGGTTTAATTATGTTTAATAATGTTGGAAATTATGTTTAAGACATTGTAATATAGTTGCTTAATTACCTTTAATAATGTTTAATTATGTAAAAATGTATATTAAAAAAACCTAAAGAGTTGTCCTGTCAAACGCTTACTCTTTTCTGTTTTTTGAAAAAAATAAACTCTGTCAAACAACCACCAATTTTTTAAACTGGTAAAAAAAAACCAGAACTCTTTTTTTTTCTTAGAAAAAAACTGAAAACTGACAGTGTTACCAAACAGACCCTGAGTCTTTGTATGGTAACTCTGGCCCACGAGAAACCTAGTTCAACTAAAAAGTAATGTAAGGTAGGTTTAAAAGTTTTATGGGATGTTTTGACCATTTTGCTTTGACCTCGATGTGACAACGTCATTATATAAATGAACTTCATATTTAAACCTAACACAATGCACCACCCCAACCTTCACACCCCCTTTCATTCCCACGTCCGAGGTTCAATTTGACACAAAAATGTAGATTTTTGCACTATTGAATATTGTTCCTCAATGCATTTTGTTTCTACTTTTCATCCTCATGAATTGACCTTGTAATATTTAGGGCATGGACCCTGTTGAAATCGATAAGATAAACCTAGAGAAAGGGGGGAAGAGGGGTGAATAGGATTTTTGCAATTTAATTGGGAAGTTAAAAATAATCATAACTATATATCTCAATTTGAGCAGTTAAAAAGTTTCAACAATATATATAAGTAAAGAGATTGAGTTAAAGATACTTGACAAGGAGATTTAAATGATTTGCCTTCAACTACCCTCAAGCCTACATCTACATTTTCAAGGAAAGTTTTTTGGAAAAGCACTAAAATTCACTACCAGTAATCTTCTTTTAGGTCAAAATCAAAACCTTTATAGTCATTTAATGATATCCCAACACTCAACACTTAAAAACACAAAGCCTTGATCACAATTATTTCACAAAGTATATTTATGTACAAAGAAACCCTCTCAAAAGAAGTTGAGTATGGATAAAGCTCTAGCATAATAGAGAGATAAGATAATTGATGACTTGTGAATGTTCTCTTTCAATCTTTAATCAGCTTAGAAATAATCTCTTAAATATCTGAAATCATTGAGAAAGAATGGAGATAGTTAAAATCTTGGGTATAAATGCTTCTCAATTGAGTAGAGGCTAAAATATGGATTTCCTAATCTATATCTATATTACTTATTAAGCCAAAACTTGGTTTGGTCTAACACCTCTTTAGTGTTACATAACTACCAACCTATAATGATGACAAGTGGCATTTTAAGAGAATTTTTAGAAGTGACACAAAATTAAAATTTTAATTGGTAAGTAACTACCTATAAAATTGTGTTTAGCTTTCACAAATTCAAATTCATCAAAAAAACTAGTTAAAGAAAATTTAAAGGTCAAATTTGATACGATAATAATATTTTACTGACTTATGTTTAGACACCTATCTGTAATTTAAGATTCATTTTACTGTATGTTACAATAAACACGTGTACAGGATTTTTTAAAACAAATTTGTATTATTAATTTTATTTTCGCACACGCATCACGTGTGCCACGATGACTTGTATATGATAAAGCCCCACGTAATATTTATAGCTTGGAGATCACATATCCATGTTATAGGTGTTGAAGACAGTGACTTACAAAAAAACCAATCTTTTTTGACTTAAAAGGGTCGGTAAGCTAACTTATAGATGTTTCTAAGAGCTATAGACACTTTCTTATATACGTCTGTAAATTGACTTATAGGCGTCCATAAGATATTTCTTACAAAATTTTATCCATTTTGAGCAAAAATATTTTTTTCTAAAAGAACTACAAAGGCCTAGAGTTAATCTAGGCAAAGTCATCAATTCATGTATCGATTTAGGACTACATAGTAAAAATGAAATTACAGTGAACAATTATTTAGCCTTCATTGCCATGCTCCTTGAACATGATTTGTTCCAAGTTATTCCTTTCATCTTTCCATGATTTCTTCTATATTTCGAAGTTCCCAAATGTGCTACACGAGGGTAGTATATCTAATAAGCATCCACTCAAAACACACATTCAACACAATTGATATGTTGTTATCATTAAAAGCACATGGTGAGCCACAATAGCAGAGATAATAGACAGTCAACTAGGCTTCAAACCCCGAAACTCAAACTCTGAATAATCAGATAGACAGAAACAGACTCGCTTATCAAAGAAATCAACCAGGGCATGGTAAGTTGCTTACCAATCCACGCCCAATATCACGTGAAAATCACGAATATCTAAAGAAACTAGATCCCCAGGGAGGTCAATATCACAAATTTGAATCTTATAGTTCCTTAATACGACTTAACTATCACAGAATCCCCAACTGGAGTACCCACAGACAACTCACAGTCAAGAGACTGGGGTTAACCCCAAGGCGACGTGCAAACAAAAGAGTGTGTGACACCAGAGTCAAATAATACATGTGCGTCAATTGAGTTAATCTAAATTGTACATGCCACCACATCCTTTGAACCTGATGCATCCTTAGCTGTCATGTTGAACAGTTGGTAGCCTTAGGTTTCTGCCCCCCAGCTGATTGGCTCGTACTCTGTCTTGGGCTTGAAACTATACTCCCAGCAACTGAACCTCGTGGTCCCGATTGCCCAGCTACTGGAATAGTGCAATCTCTGATATGGTGACCCTTCTGGCCACACATGAAGCATGCTCCCGTATCTCAGTAGCAACTCTGACCACCATGTCTTTTGTTGTACCTATGAAAAATAGGGTCTGAACCTGTAGATGAGGGCCTCTGAGCAAAGTTCTGACTAGAACCCCTACCGAAATCACCCTGAGTCTTACCTCTGATCATGGCCTCTCTGACCAAAAGAAATCGAGGAAGAAGTTTGTCTGGGCTTCTCATCGTCTTATGCCCCGTGTGACTGGGATAGCTCTAGGTCTCTCCTGCCTACCTTGGCATCGTTCCTTTCTTTGTAGTCCCTTGCCTTAGTCTATATGGTCTTTGCAATGTCCATCCATTGAACGTAAGTCTCAATTGGGACTAAAACAATATGCTACCTAATACTAAGCTTAAGACTCCAAGTAAAAATCTGCACTATATCCTTCTTATTTTTCACCAACTGCTTACCGTAACAAGACAGTCGCGAAAGTTAACCACATACTCAGTGACACTCTTGTTCTCCCCCTGCCTCAAGTTAAGAAAGTCACGACACATGTTCTTTCACACTCATAGGAAACTAGCGGTCGAAGAACAAGTCACTAAACTAGTTCTATATTATCTCATTGCGTTGTTCAACCATCTTACTATCCTCAATCGTCTTCCATCAGTAGTCTGTTTTCCCATCTATCTTATACACTGTGAGTTCTATCTTTTCCTCATCAGTGCAACCCATAGGCCTAAACACGTTTTCAAATCGAGAAATCCACTTCTCTGTCACAATCAGATTGTCAGTACCCCAAAAAGGTTCTACATTCTTCTTATCGAACTGCTCTAATTAACAAGCTACGAGTCTAAGCCTGCCCGTGATTAGAATTCTGATGTGGGTTAGGCTGATTCTGTTGATTAAGCTGAGCTTGCTGATTTGTGACTAGCCGAGTTAGTTGAGCTTGTTGATTCGCTAGGATAGCAAAAAGATCTAGCGGAATCTCATTCCCTGTGACGTTTTGATGCTCCACATTCTGACTATTGGTGCTCCTATTGTTACGATCGCTTGCCATTACTGCAAGGAAAGACATAATTGGATATTGACTACGACAATAACCTTAAGTCTACCCATCCTACCCAGATCATACCTTATCTGATCCTAAGCATGAGTCTACATAAGCTTAAACCTATAGCTCTGATACTAGCTGGAAAGCCCCGATTTTTTGGAGCGTTTCTCAATTAAATAAAGGTTGAAAACCTCAAAATATCATAAATTCTTCTAACTGAGTATTTAGAGCATCTAAGGACATAATCTCAACGACAACATCAATAAATGTTTCACTGATATAAAATAGTTACGTAATAACTCCTATACGGAGTTCTAAATTAAACATTCAAATCTAAATAAGTCCTCTTATTATAAATTTAGAATATTCAAATGAACTTTGAAATTAAACTGCTAGCTTTCAGTCACATGGCTAGGCTGTTATTCAATCTCATCTATTGATCACATGAAAAGAAAACAATAAAGGAGTGAGCCAAATGTCCAGTAAGTTCACTCGATAGACCAACCAAAAAGGATACAAAAATGCCTGAAAAAATAAAATTACGGACGTGTAGAATACTAATTGAAAAGATACGGGACATAATTTCAAATTGCAAAATAAGTTTCAGTACAGAGACAGAAACTAGAGGAGCCATTTAGAAATAATGCCTCACATGTCATCACTGACACATGACACAAGATTTAGAAAATAAGATCGCGATCTCTAACTCATCCTACTGAGCTAGCCCACGTTTCAATCTAGGGATTCTTTGGAGACTCTTCTGAAGTTTTTTGTGTTCATAGAGAATATGTATTGTACGTAAACAAGAGACCAAAAAAAATTATTATATTCCTAAAACAATTACAATTACAAAATACCCATTACGTCCCTAAATACTCTAATTTAATAAATTAGTCAAACAAAAGCCCAAATTCAAATTAGGTTAACCTACTTATCTAAAAGAAAAATCTTAGTTTCTTCTTAGGCTCGTCCGCTAAGAGAAAAATTAAAAAAACACCCTTAAAGACAAATATATATATATATATATATATATATATATATATATATATATATATATATATATGTAAACAAATTTAAATATTCTGGGTCTAATCCCCCCTCCCCCCCCCCCACCAAAAAAAATAAAGAAATTCTGTTCTCCGAACTAAAATGTACATGAGGTGCCAAAAAGGTACGGATAAGTACGTTGCATAGGTTTTACAGACTCCCAAGTGGCCTCCTCAATTCCATGGTTCTGCATAAACCCTTAACCAAAGAAATGACTTTCGACCTTAACACCTGATCACAATGGTCAAGAATCTCAATTGGTTGCTCCTTATAGGAAAGGTCTCATACAGAAAGACGTGTGTCAAATCATAAATATACTTCCTCAGACGTCGCTAAAAGTCTGTTGTAAAAAACCCCGTCGCTAAAAGATTAGCGACAGGAATTGGTTTTCGGTCGGTGAAAATCTACTTTTACCGACGAAAATAAATATTGTTAGTAAAAGTATTTTTCAATTTTTTGTAATTTCTGCAAAAAATTATAAAATGGACTTTTAGCAACAGAATTTCCATCTATAAAAGTCCCTCACTAAACATTCTTAGCCATGAAAATTCGTCACTATATGTCCATGGCTTAAAAGAGGAGACCTTTTAGCGACAGAAAGTCCGTCACTAAAAGTCTATCCCTAATATTTAAAACCTTTCGTGGCATATTTTTGTTGCTGAAAATCATCTATGATTTGTTTAAAATACTTATGGTGACATAATTTCATCGCTTAAAGTCCACAGCAAAAATTAAAAATAGACTGTTTTCAATTTTTTTATCTTTTAAAAACCAAACTTGTTTCCTGTAATTGAATTCACACGAACAATAAAATCAACTAATCCATCGACAGTTAACCCTAATCAAATTTCTTCCACCATTAATTAACACTCAATACTAACTTTTGTTAAATATAATAGATCACATCCTACATATTCCGAAATAAAATTACAGGTTTTAGCGAAACGAAAATTACAAAAATGGAACACCTTGGCTAGAGGTTCCACGAAAAATGCTTTGAAGATCACTTTACATACATAAATGGTAAACTCTCTCTCTCTCTCTCTCTCTCTCTCTCTCTCTCTCTTCATAACAGCACCAAGAGGACCACACAACACAGAGCTCTTTGAACTGCTACAAACCCCACCACCTGCTCATCCACCCAAAATTTGAATCCAATAAAAAACAACATCATTAACCTAATTGGAACAAAAAATTAATTTTCTAATTTGAGATGAAAACCTATAATGCTAATAACCAAACAAGCTCAATAATTAAACAACCTCCCAAGAATTGTACCCATAATAATCTCTTATCCAATAGCAACACAAAGAAACAAGATGTAACTAGCTATTATTTTGAGATATATCAGCCCTAACCCAGTAAGAAATATAAATTGGTCAATCTGATCCTTGATGTTCTTCAACTGGGCCAAAATTGTCTGTTTTCTATCCTCCACCAACCATCATCAGTTAGGTCATAATTTTTGGCTAGAAACTCAAGATAAGGCTACATGTGTTAGACTACTATGTGATGCAACATCTGGTAACGACTTTTTTGAAAGCATCACTCAAAGTTGCACTCACTCAACTATTAACAAATACAGATGGGATGATCATTCTAATGCACTTCGGAAAAATATATGTAATGCAGTGTTACAATTAGTTCAAAAACTAGAAAAAAGTAACAAAGGTTGTAATAAATTGGATAATTGACGCACCTTGAATTTGCAGGATCATCAAACCAACTGATTTCCTGGTGCACAACCTTCTGGAATGACGACGAATGAATTCGTTGTATCAATTTACCACCCGCAATTCCATGAGACTACTTTTATCAATGCAAATGCTAGCTTTCTCACCCTCTCCCAAAACACAACTCCACCACTGTCCTACATACGCATCCATGTGCAGTTCAACCATTCTAAATGAAAAGGAAAAAGAAAATGCAAATCAAATCAAGTGAACCAACACAAAGATCACCCAAATAATGTCAACATGATTAAGCAAGGGCCAAGGTATTAATGTATTTGAAAGTAATGAACCAAGCTTGGATTTGGCAAAAGTCATATAACCAGTCACTTTCAGGCCACATATATTAGAGAAGCCAATGGTGCTCGTCCAAGATGGTACAATGATGAGGGCATATATGAATACTAAAAACCCTAGAACAACCAAGTGGCAAGGATACTAGTACCTCATTATATAAGTAGCAAAAAGAGGAGCAGAATACCATTTGATGGCGAAATGACAAAAGGGTTGGCCGATGGAGTCATCGTCGGCAGAGAGATGTTGACCGGTGCCTGTGGAGTCTTGGCCGGTCACTCGTCGCTATCGACGCCTCTCCGTCGCCGATCTTCTCTCGACTCTAGAACAGAAGGAAGAAACTTCTTCAGGCCGATCTTCTATCGACCGAAGGATCCAGCTACAGGAGAACCGGGGGGGTTTAACAAAACATGTTCCAATAACCAAAACTGCTTTTTTATGAGAGCCCCTGTGTCGCCGTCTGATTGTCGCCCGTCGGCAAGAGAGAGATGCGAGAGTGAATTAAATGGGTGAGAGAGTCGGCGATGGAGAGCCCAAAGGCTAGAGGGAGACAGAGGTAGTGAAACTGAGTGGGCGACTTGGGAGGTGGAGGTGAGATGGCGTGGAAGGTGGGTAGTGAAGCTGAGTCTGGGTGTGAGAGGAGAAGAAGGGGAAAAGAGCGGCAGGGAGAAAGAGCAAAGGCTAGGGTTTTTTTTTTCTTTTAGTCACATTTAGCGACGGATTCTAGCCCGCCGCTAAAAGTTTGTCGCTAAAATTACTTTAAACATTTAAAAAAAATGAGAAATTTTCAACAAAAAATATTTAGCGACGGATTATTCCGTCGGCAATAATCCGTCGTTAAATATCCGTCACTAAAAACCTTTATCGACGGAATTTTCTGTCGGTAAAGGTTTTTAGAGACAAATATTTACCGTCGTCGGTAAAGGCTATTTTAAGCGAAAGGGCCTTTAATGGAGGATAAATTCGTTGGTAAAAACTACTTTTAGCGATGGATCTATGTCCGTTGCTAAAAGTCCGTCGCCAAAGACTATTTTCTTGTAGTAATTGTCTCTCTCCTACCTCATCCCAACACAATGGAGTCCTGCACCTCCATTCGTACAATGATTCAAATGGTGCCATCTTAATACTTGCCTCATAGTTGTTATTATAAGCAAACTCAACTGAAGGTAAATGACTATGTAAACTACCGTTGAGGTCTAGGATGCAAGCCCTCAACATATCCTCTAGCGTCTAATGGTACATTCAGACTAGCCGTCTGTTTGTAGGTGATAAACGGTGTTGAAACAGAGGTTGGTGCCCATAGAATTTTGAAAACTCCTCCAGAATTTTGAAGTAAAATGTGGATCTCGATCTGGCACTATGGATAATGGTACCCCGTTCAACTTCATTATCTCATCAATATATAGTCTAACTAGTTCAGATAATGGTGTTGTAAGTCGGATCGAAAGGAAATGCACATTTTTTTGTTAATCTATTAACAAGAACACAAATAGTATCACAACTTTTTACTGTCCTCGGTAAGCCTCTCAGAAAATCAGTGGTCACATGCTCCCACTTCCACTGTGGGACTCAGGTGGCTGAAATTTTTCACTAGGCTTCTGATGTTGCGTCTTTATTTTCTGACAGACTAAACAGTGGGAGACAAACTCTGTTGTATCTGACTTCATGCCACTCCACAAAAAATGCTCCTAAAGGTCATATGATACATTTTTGTTTCTCTTGGGTGAATAAAGAAACTAGAGTTACGAACCTCTAACAATAACTCTCTCCTAAAGACATATTAGCTGGCACACAAAGTCTCTAATGGAACCAAACTATACCGTGCCCATCAAGTCAGACTTCTTCCCACTGTTAATGTTCTTAATAATGCGAGCTACTTTAGAATCTCCATCTTGAGTTTCCTTGATCCTGCTAATCAAGGTAGGTTATACCTATGATGTAACACTCCGATACTTTTTCGAATTTATTTATAATTTTTAGCGATTAGCGTGGCCGAATTTTTTTCGAAAAACTTTAGCGACAAAATTTTGCCAAACCATAAGTCATAAATTAAATATGGAAAATATAAGTGATGTTGATTAAGGTATTACTGACAATTAGCAAAAAATATTTTTAAGAGCTTTTAGCGACGATATTTTTTTAGTTGGCATCGATATTTTTATTTAATAACTTTTAGCGACACTTAGTATGGCGGAGTTCTCTCACAAGCCCATTAAAAATTTTCTAACATATAAACTATAGCAAATAAGTTAATTTAGACCTATTTATAATAAGAGAAAGTAGCGGGTACAATTTAAAATGAAGAACTTTTTGGTAGTTGTCCAATTTAGGGTTTTATATAAGTGTATGTTTGTAGAGTTAGTCGTCCAAGAATTTTTCTTCTTCTTCAGAGAGAGAGAGAGGCCAACATTACAGAATCTGGCGAAGTAGATTGCTATTCCGGTAAGTCTTCTAGCTGATTATCATCGATTTTATTCATTGTACATGGGGGTCTATAAGGAGTTTCGCGAGGTAATTTTCATGATATGTGTGATGGGTGTTTATCGTGGGATGGGGTATGTTGTGTTACGGTAGCGTGCGTTGGGGGAAATGGGTGCGAAATGTAACGGAGAGATGGAGTTGCCATGGCTGCACAGCCGTGTACAGAGGATACCATAAAGGGATGATGGTGGCAAACGCCAAGAATAAACTGACGTGGAAGTGCTTGCGGTGGGTGGGTGATTATGTGGGTTAATGGGTGTTGATGAGAGATGGAAGGGGGGACTACAGCAAGGCAGTGTGTTGGGTTCATGGTGTGCCCTAATGTGTATGTAAGATTGATGGAAAAAAAGAAAAGGAGAGAGACACACTGTCGTGAGGTAGGGGCAGTGGGACGTGAGAAGGAAGTGGATGTGTGAAAAAAAAAAGTGGTGCATTTGTGTATATATTGAGCGAATGAAGTGTAGGTATGTGGAATAAAAAGGAGTGGGAGAGAAACTCCATTGTCCCGTGTAAGCTGCAAGGTACGTGTGTTTTTCTTGTGTGAATATGGTGTAAATGTGTGTATGTAACAGGGTGTGTGTGTGTGTGTGCGCGCTAATCTAAGTGTTTATGAGGGGGTTACGGATAACACGTCATGCATGCTATGTGTTTTGGAATTATGTGTTTGAGTCGTGTGCTTGTATATAGATGTGGTTGTGTGCTGATAAATGTGTGTGCGCGCGCGCATGGTTATTCTGCCAAGAGGCAACTCGTGTGCGAGTTGGGTGTTCATGTATGTCTTGTGTGAATTGAGTGCACTGGGGTGCGAGTGTGTGTGTGCGCGAGAGCGAGCGCACAAGGGTGTTGTCATGTTGTGGCAGTCGGTGAATACGGTAATGCAAGGGTGTTTGTGATGAAGCATGAAGTGGGTCATGTGGAGCCATGGAACTAGTAACAGCTATAGAAGAAGAGAAGAAGAGAAGAAAAAAATGAGTGTCTTGACTGTAGAACCTATACGTGTGAGCTCTGCCTAAGGATCGGGGTTCAGTGCCTTCAATGGAATCATATTGATTATTGAACTAAAGAATGGGGATTGCTGAAATTATGGACTACTTAAGGCATTGGGGTGCTAGGTGTTGTGGTGTTTTTGTGTGTGTAGAGGTGGAAAGTGAGGAATGTAAAAACGACAGCAAGAGAGGGGATACTGCTGTGTATTATGTGTGTACACAGGTATTGTTAGGTTCGTTACGCACATTAGATAATGTATAGTGAATATTAGCATGTAAAAAATTTAATTATAGTACCTTAGACTATATTAGAATTTCTGGTAAGATTTTATAATTTTCTGAAATCATATATATTTTTAATATCTTCTCTAAGCTTAGAATTGTAAAATTCTTTTGGAGCCCCCTAAACTCATAAAAATGTTCTAGAAAACTTTGAGTAATTTTGTTATGGTATAAATAAGTCTCAGTTTAAGTTTGATAATTTTTAGAGTTGATTTGTTAACATTTTCATATCATATTGGTTTTAACAAAATGAATAATTTAAAAATAATTTTAGTGCCTTTTAAATTCGGGTTTCAATTTCTATAATTTTTATACATATTTTAAAGTTATTAAAAAAATTTAGGACTTATTTTGCATCTGGAAGAAATTATGGGTATCTATGGGTTTTCTTGCATTTAAAGAAATTATTTTAATTCAAAAATTTTAAAAATTCATATTTTGACTTTTTATAATGTTATAAGCTATAAAAGCGTTTTGCTATAATTTAATAGGTATTTAGAGTATTAATTACACTTTAAAGAGAGTATAGAGATTATGGTTAAGTCAGCCGTGTGCAGAACCGCTCTGAGTTTCGCGATTTTGGAGCTAGAAGTGAGCACTTGGTGAGTAACTGATATTAGATTTATAGTAATGTAGCATAGATTGTGTTTAAACCAATGAATTGCCAATCTAGGTTTATTTAGAGATTATTGATCGAGATTTTGTAGTATTGCTTACTTTGGATCGAGGTAAGGAATTCCATCTGAACCCTACTTCATCGTTCTATTTTTAAATGTTTTTTTTTTATTATGACATCTTTAAGAATTGCAGTGAACTCTGATTTTATAATTGTCATTAAAGGGTAAGAAATTATATTTGAACCCTATTTTATTTCTCTGATTTTAAATGCTTATAATAACAGTTTTACAGACTACATTGAATATTGATTTTTTATTATTGATATAATTTTTTTAAACTACCCAAGAAATTCTAATTTGAGCCGCATAACGATCGTTTAAAATTTTGGTTCATTTTTATCTATTTATTGACTCAATCATCGTAAAATATTTTCAATTATATTTATTGCCTCTCAATGTTGACATGAGTTAGTAATCTGGGAGTTATAAGGATGGTCTGTTGGTTGTGTTAAATTAGTACTTAAATGGACTAGTCAGTATACATATGCATATGTAAAGCGTATCAAGCACTGCAAGTGTGACTTTGTTATAGTGTACAGCTAATGTTCAATGTTTCATGTTTATGTTTTTTTGCATCTTAAGTGTTTTGAAATGATTATTGATTTAAGAGATTAAGTTGATACTCATCCCTATGTTTATATTGACAAGCTGTGGCTAATTGAAAACTCTTTTAAAATTATCATTTAATTGTATATAGAAAAATCATTATAGTCGCTTTGTTTCTCCAGTATAAAAGTTGTTATTTGGCTTAAATTTGAAATCTTCTATATTGTTTTCTTGTTTTTAAATCATTGATCGAACTTATTGGGCTCTTAAAAGCTCACTCTCCTTTGACTTCTTTTCTGCAGGTGATAACTAGCATTAGGTTGAGGTTGCCTTTGTGGATTAGAGCCGAGCGTAAGAAGAGATTTGATCTTAGTATTTTCCATTAGAACCCTTTGTGTAGGTGAATGTTATTGTTTAAACTTTTAAGACTTAGATTGATGTTTTTACCTACGATAGTTTACTAAGATTATGATTAATGGTTAATCTGCTCTGATAGCTTGTTGCATTATTTCTTAAGGTAGATGATATTATTATCTTAGTGAACTGATCGAGTGAGTGTTTAACGTTTCGGAAAAATTTTGGGATGTTACATATAATGCTGCCAAGTACTCTCCGTCATCTTGCCATCTGATCTCAAGATCCAAGTTCATCATGTCTTCCGACAGCTAAGGTTGACAAAGTGATCAGCGCTGTTAAGTGTCCATTGCTTTTCCTGCTCAATGCGTTCGCCTTGACATCTGCCTTACAAGGGTGACAGTGAATCGTGCAGTCATAGTCTTTCAAAAGCTTCAACCAACACCTCTGTCTCATGTTGAGCTCTTTCTGGGTGAAAATATACTTAATACTTATTTTACGGTCATTATATATCTCACAGGCCTCACCATACAAATAATGCCTCCATATCTTCAAAGCAAATGTCATAGCTGCTAACTCAAGATCATGGGTGGGGTAGTTTTGCTCGTAAGGTTTAAGTTGTCCAGAAGCATAAGCAATCGCCTTACCATGCTATATTAAAACACAGTCTAAGCCTTTCTTTGAAACATCACTACACATCACAAAACCTCCAGAACCATATGGTAAGGTTAATACATGTGCAGACACCAACCTCTCCTTCAGTTTTTGAAAACTAGCCTCACCCCCCTCGCTCCAAACAAATATGGTGTTATTCTTAGTCAACTGTGTCAAAGGCATAGTTATCCTTAAAAAAGCTTCTACGAGTCGATGGTCTGTCAATCCCAAAGAGCTTCACACTTTAGTAACAGTGCTAAGCATCTGTCAATCAGTCACCATCGCAATCTTAAATGGATCAACAGCTATTTCATACTTGGATACCACATGTCCCAAGAATGTAACTTGCTCAAGCCAAAACTCGTATTTCCCAAAACTTAACGTACAACTAGTTATCCTTTAAACTCTGTAGGATAATTTTCAGGTACTCGCTATGCTCTTCTTCTGACTTACAGTACACCAAAATATCATCAATATTCTAAATACTGACTAAACACATGATTTTTCAGATCCATAAAAACAGCAGGGGTGTTAGTTAACCCGAAAGGCATCATAACAAACTCATAATGGCCATAAGGAGTCTTAAAATTTTGGCACATCTTGTGCCCTAAATTTTAGCTGATAATTCCAAAACGCAAATCTATCTTCAAGAAAAACTTTGTTCCCTAAAGTTTGTCGAAGAAATCATCTATATGCGGGAAAAGGATATTTGTTACAGATGGTAATTTTATTTAACTCTCAGTAGTCAATGCAAAGTCTCAACGTACCATCCTTGTTCTTGACAAACTAGACAACGACACCCCATGGTGACACGCTAGGGCATATAAACCTCCTATCAAGTGGCTCTTGAAGTTGTTGATTTAACTCATCTATCTCCTTAGGTTCCATTCAATACGGATCCTTGGAAATTAGGAACGAAATCAATCATGATTCAAACCTCACGGTCGATGGGTTTCCCTGACAACTCCATAGGAAACACCTTAGAAAAGTTGCGTACCACTGGTATGTCTGATATCTCTAGACCTCCATGATCAGTATCAAGGATGTGTACAACGTAACCCTCACAACCCTTGCAAAGCATACGACGAGCCGCAATAACGGAGATAATAAACAACCCACTAATTTTCCACCCCCAAAACTCAAACTCTAAATAATCAAATAGATAGAAATGGACTCGCTTATTGAAGAAATCAACCAAGGCATGGTAGATTTCTAACTAATTCATGCCTAATATCACGTCAAAATCACGTATATATAAAAGAACTAGATCCCAAGGAAGGTCCTTATCACCAAATTGGATCTTACAGTTCCTCAATACTGACTTAACTATCACAGAATCCCCAACTAGAGTACCCACAAACAACTCACAGTCAAGAGACTGTGGTTTAAACCCCAAGGCGACGTGCAAATGAA
Organism: Escallonia herrerae; assembly: GCA_033070095.1. Lineage (NCBI taxonomy): Eukaryota > Viridiplantae > Streptophyta > Magnoliopsida > Escalloniales > Escalloniaceae > Escallonia > Escallonia herrerae. Next base: position 113,499 of record JAVXUP010002282.1, read on the forward strand.
AGAGAAACAAAAGAGTTTGTTGCACCAGAGTCAAATAATACATGTGCATTGATTGAGTCAATATGAATTGTACTTGCCACCACATCCTCTGAACCTGTTACATCCTTAGCTGTCATGTTGAAGACTGTGTCGGTAGCATTAGGTTTCTCTGCCTCCCAGCTGACTAACTCGTTCTCTATCTTGAGCCCGAAGTTGTACTCCCAGCAACTAGGATAGGGCAATCTCTGATTGAGTCAATCTGAATTGTAATTGCCACCACATCCTTTAAACCTGTTGCATCCTTAGCTGTCATGTTGAAGACCGTGCCGGTAATCTTAGGTTTCTGCCTCCCAGCTGACTAACTTGTTCTCTGTCTTGAGCCCGAAGCTTTACTCCCAGCAACTAGAATAGAGCAATCTCTGATATAGTGACTCTTCTGGCCACACTTGAAGCATGGTTCCGTATCTCAATGGAAACTTTGACCGCTAGGACTCTTGTTGCACCTCTAACATATGGGGTTTAAACCTATAAATGAGGCCTTTGAGCAAAGTTTTGACTAGAATCCCTATTGAAATTACCCTGAGTCTAACCTACCTCTGACCATGGCCCCTCTGACCAAAAGAAATCGAGGAAGAAATCAGTCTGGGCTTCTCATCGACTTGTGCTCAGTATGACTAAGATAGCTTTGGGCGGTCTCTCTTGCCTACCTTGGTGTCTTTCCTCTCTATAGTCCCTTGACTTAGCCTATATGGTCTTTGCAATGTCTACGCATTGAACATAGGTCTCAATCGGGACTGGAATAATGCGCTGCCTAATATTAGGCTTAAGACCCATAAACATCTGCACTCTATCCTTCTCATTTGCCATTAACTGCTTACCGTAACAAGACAGTCGCATAAAGTTAACCGCATATTCAGCGACACTCTCGTTCTCCCCCTGCCTCAAGTTAAGAAATAATGTCCCACATGCCGTCACTGACACGTGAGACAACGTTCAGAAAATAAGATCGCGATCTCTACCTCATCCCACTGAGTTAGCCCACGTCCCAATTTATATGGGTAAGTTAGAAACAAAAAAGTCATATATAATGTGACATGGCTCGTAGAATTTACCTACACATGTTCAATAACATAGGCGAGACATTACCAATCAAACAAATGAGTAGAAAAGGACACGACAAGGTCTAATACTAATCTAACACGTGGGAAGCACCGAAATGAACTTGTACACAACGGGAGCTGAAATGAGAATAATGCAAACTTCCTTTTATGATGGAACAACAAAAACACCAATTTCAAACAATAGAGTAAAGCTACAATTCATGAATTAATATAAGTACCGAAAGCATAACAAAGTTGAGCATTTTTAAAAGAACAAATTGGTCAAACTGCCCTTGACACCATACAGCTTGGATTATGGTATAGAATGGAAATCAAGTGGCTTGGGGATTCAAAGAAACATTAGATTCGTGGGTTCGAGACAACAAATAAGATGATGGCCAAAGAGGGACTACACAAAATAATATAAAAATCATTAATAACCAGCACCTGGTTTCTAATGGCATAAGCTGAATCTATAAACCACATAGCATAATAAGGATTAAAGCAAGAAAACTCTGTGTGGCCCACCATTAAGAACTTAAATGATGGGTTAAAACAAAGCATGAAGGCATGGAGATGCTGGTTTATTCAAACTGAGTACTTCCTGGTCTTGTAGTTTCTGCATAAACGTGAACGGATTGAACATTTGAATTTGAAGGGATTGACGGTCTTTAGAAGAAAAATGATCACGTAATACCCAACAACATCAATTACGAGATATGAGACTCAATCGTGTGAATAATGGTAAACTTACCTTGCAACTGAAATTGATTGGGTACAACAAAAATACGGATTTGAAAAACAATAAATCCTTACAATGATCACATTGATTGGTCCAACGCTGATTTAAATTTAAAAACAATAAACTCTTACCTTCAATTGCACAATTTAATTTATAGTCTTGATCTTGTCAATCAAATTGTACCAAAAGTCCTAAAAATTAACATATCTAGGGTTTCAATTAGGTTCGAACAACAACACTTCCTAGGGATTCTTTGGAGGCTCTTTTGAAGTTTCTTGTATTCCTAGGGAATATGTATTTTACATAAACCATAACAGACCTAAAAGAATATTATTACATTCCTAAAACAATTAGAATTACAAACTACTCATTACATCTTCGAAATTCTCTAATTTAATAAATTAATCAAAGTAAAACTCAAAATTAAATCAGGTCATTTAATCCCAAAAGTATAACCCGCTTTTCAGAAAGAAAAATCTGAGTTGCTTCTTAGGCTCGTGCACTAAGAGAGAAATTATGAAAATGACCTTAAAGACAAAACTATTTTTTTTAATAAACGGATTCAAATATTCAGGGTTTAATTTCGTAACTAGATGAATTGAGCTGTTAAAAAGCAACATTTTGTTGAATGGGTAGGTTAGAACCATCAATATGTGACGCAACTTGCACCCTTATTGTTAGTTGGTTCATTTTAGAAGAACTAGTAATTCTACTCTTGCATTGCACGTTAATTTTTCTAAATTGTTTATGAGCAATAGTCATTCATATAACAGTGTCAAACTATCTTTATTTAATAAGAAAGTTCGGACAAGCTCTAAAACTTTAGTCGCTAAGAGTATTCACACACGTCGCTGCTTTCCAACAACTCAAATAATGTCAGCACCTCTTCTTCTTCTGAATTCAGCCTACTGTAATAAGCAGATAACATGTGTTCAAACCAGATATCATGCACACAAGTTCGCCTTCATATTCTTGATTTATCCAATGATTCACAAAGGAGTTCCCTTGGAGTAAAATCATTTAGTTAGCAGATAACATGTGTTCAATCCAGATATCATGCACACAAGTTAGCCCATTAAGCATTATACCTAAGCTAAAGGGCTTGAACCATAGGTCAAAAATCACTCTTCAACAAGTTAGGGAAAATAATGTGAAGTTAGCGACAGTTGTTTTGATACTTATCATGTTCAAGTCGTAAACACTCTAAGAGGCGTTCTGTTACAGTTAAGGTATTCTAAATATCAGATCATGGAAAACACTTTTGTATGTAGATCGAGAATAAATGTTATGTGTCCTATTATAGGGCAGCTTGTAAGGATATATAGTCCAAGACTCCATCCAAATTAGTCCATTAATATCCAGCCTCCTTCCCTTTTACAACCGTCACCATGCCTACTCCTTTCTAACAGTCTACTTTAACAATAAAACGTGCTGGGGTAGACAGGATGTGGTGATCAAAATAACGGAAGGATTATATAATGGTGAACATAAACTTTTCAAATACTTTAAGCATGTACCTAAATTGGGCAAGCTAATTTGTAACATTACTGATGATTGAAATAGCAACGGTTATAACCTCTTCTCCTAGGTCATGAAGAGAATCAGCTTCTGAGGTAGTGGCTTAATTTAGGGGTAAGTAAACAGTTTGTGATATGTAAGACTAATTACATGCAGTTTTACGGTATCTAAAATACTGTTGTTGCAGCAAATTTGAAAGACTAATCCCAAGCCCACAACTAATATACCTGAGTGGCACAAAAAAAGACAGAAAAGAGCTACTTCACTGTTCTGCAAGTCTCTCTATCTCTCTCTCTCTCCCCCTCCTCCTATGATATCTCTCTTTCTCTCCCTCTCCTCTGATACCTCTCTTTTTATCTTTGAGTTATGAAATATTCTTTCGTCCTAATTCAGACCAACAAGGGCTGCTTTGCCATGCCTGTACTATCCATGACTTTAATGATAGGCTTTCATGGTCTTACAAAAACTAAATTAGTTAAACGCTTGAGGATCATTTTGAGGTATTTGACACGTAATTCTAAATTGATTAAGTTTTGACACAGACTTTTCCCTATTGCTAACTTCCAGAATATACCTATTGATAAAAACGCCTGGTTGCAAAAAGAAATATTGCGGCAGTAATTTTAAGATAGCTGGAACATATCTAATAATCCGGGATCTAAATAAAATTGAATGGTTTTCTTATTGCACTCATGCCAAAGCGACCATCACAAACTTTGCACCCTTATTTTACAAGGACCTCACAAGTTGAGTTAGCTCATGTAAGCAAGAATTTCGCTAGTTTAGTCATCAGAGTCTTTGTCCGTAAGAGATTTCGTGTGCAGTAGTACCTCTAGGCGAGGGGAAAGTGGAACTACTAAACTTCTGCATGAGCAACAAAATGATTCTTTGTTGTTTTTAAGGTTTCTAAGATCTAAAGTAAGATAACATAGTAAAAGAAAAAAAAAAGGCAGTGTTATCAAGGCAACTACCTGGTAAACAAAATCCCAATTATGAACATAATTCTGTGATGTAAAACTACCATTTTGTTGCATTGACTGAAAAATGAAGTTGATTCGATGTTAGTTGGTTCGTCGAGGGAGCAACTAACAAAAGAGGAGAATGGAAACAATTCACAAACATCTAATGGGCAAAAGTGCAGAGTAAAGATATGTGTCATTGCATATATTCAAACAGCTTGAATACAATGGTAAAGCCAAAGATAACATCAAGCAGTGAATATATGGAGTAAGATAAAATGAGCAAAGTTGTGGACATTTCCTATATTGAAAGTAGGTGTAGTTGCTCCAATTAGATTCAAATAAGGCATACCCGTAAATAAAGGAGGAAGTTTTCCCTTGCCAAAAAGCAAAAATGCTAATATTTTGCTGGATTTGAGATGCGATGTTGACTTCATCTGGATGTTCTTCTGTGAGGAGAGTAAATAAAGGAAAAGGATCTCTGGCAAGTTCCTTGCTGATGCAGAAGAACTACTATTATGTGAGGACGAGGGCCGGTTGGACGGAAAGAAGGAAGAAGCCATCAGTTTTGTTTTCCAATTAGTGTAACGAGTTGAGTCGGTGTGTGCGGGCGGATAAGCGCGTGTTTGCACTGATTTTGTAAGGAGTTTGTAACATGGTGCATCTTAGAGGGTATTTTAATCATGAAAATATGTAGAAATATGGTTAAACACTCTACCCTTTTAAGATAGAGCGATATGTAAATGAAGGTCGTAGTGTCTTGCTACGGTCTGTAGAAACCAACAAAGATGGAAATTAATTTTCTTGCAAATCCAGGCATTTCCTGTAAGACATTATGGGCCTTCTCAATTCAGAATGCATCTACTAGTATAATTTGGAAAAGAAATCGCTACAGATGACTTCCATTAACAATCTCACCACATGATGAAATTTTGGGCCGCTTCCATCTAGAATCAATATGAGAATGCTAACGGAGTGCATCACATAACATAACTCTAGTTGTATATTAAACGCCATCATCCATCATATAGGTGAGGAAAAAGAGAAAATTGAACTTTAGGGAGTCACCACCTTAAATTGGCAAGCAATGGTCTGATAATTCCCATAGTCGCCTTTTGCCCTTGCTCTTAATCCGTACAGATGAGGGTTGGAATCAAAAACCGCAAGCACACTAAACAAAGCTCAACTTACATCGATTTATCCACAAACTCCATATATTTAAAGAACACCAAAAAATGAATTTGACAAGAACGCAAAACATACCCTTGTCATGGTGCAATGGGTTGAAATACTAAGTCAAAAAATTTATTAAAAGAGTTGACTAATCAAACCCCTATAAAATCAGACACCGCCACGGAATCAAACATCTGTCAATTTGATCGGCACCGCTGTACCAAAAACATCATTAGGCACCACAAAAACAAATGCTTTTTTCCTCTACGTAATACTACTTGTCACTCGTTCTAACTTGGTCATCAGAGTGACCATGCCAGAACCCCCACCTCTGTTCCCATTTTTCTTTATGGGTGCTATCCAGATCTTGCATTTTCACCCTGGTTCTTCTAGACTAGATTCCTATGTCATTATATTGGCGTTACTCGTGGGATTGATTCAGCAAAACATGAGCAAACAAATACATATTATCCTCGCATCTGTTATGTAAAGTGTAAATAGTCTCAAATTAGGCTCTAACCATGTGGCGCCACGTGCTGTAGACTCCAAGACCTCCTTGATGGTTACGGGAAATATTCCGTAATCGTCTTTGATATATCATGTAACAATCACTTGTCTTTTGTCTAAGATGGTCTAATTTTGGGTGGTTAACTTAAATTAGATTGACTATTAGAATGTGAAGAAATTTTTTAGGTTCAAAAAGCTAAGCCCAAATGGTTGAAACCGACCGAAATACTAAGTTTTTTTTTTTTCCAGAATTCTATGAAAATTCGACGGAACTGGAATTGTATAGTTACCATTACTGATGCAAGTAGTATTACTTACAGCTCCCATCCGGATATTGAGCGATGCCTGGTCAATCACTTTCAGTATATTTTCTGCCCTTTGAACCTTAACACCTCTCAAAACCCCAACATGACTATCGTCGAAGAAATCTCTACAACTCTTTCGGAAACTCAGAAAAGTTTTTTGGATCGCCCTTTTATTGCCACCAAAGTTAAACAGACACTTTTTCAGATCAAACCGCTCATAGCCCCAGGTCCAGTTGGAATTCTAGCTATTGTGTATCAGCAATAATGGGACTTTATGGAAAGACAGATTACTGTGGCCATATTGTCATTCTTACATTCTGGGCACATGCTCAATGTAATCAATATATTTTTATTGTTCTAATTCCAAAATACAAGAACCCTCAAATGCCTTATGAGTTTTGCCCAATTAGCCACTGCAATACTATGTATAAAGTCATATCTAAGATATTGGTCAATAGGATCAAAGGCACCCTACGTGGTCTTATTTCTGAGTTCCAGACGCCTTTGTTGCTAAAAGGTTTATTGCAGATAATATCCTTATTGCTCAGGAGCTGACCAATAAAATCAAACTGGCTAAATGATCGAAAGGTGTCTTGGGAGCTATCAAGATGGATATGAGCAAGGCATATGACCGGGTCAGTTGGGATTTCCTTGAAGTAGTCCTTCGGAAAATGCACTTTCCCACACATCTTATACACTTAATTATGAAGTGTGTGTCTACAGTCACCTACGAAGTGTTGGTAAATGGATCATGGTCCAAGCGCATAAAACCCAAATGTGGGTTCCAACAAGGGGATCCGTTATCTCCCTATATTTTTATTTTGTGTGCAGAAGACCTTTCAGCAGCACTGACACATGCCTAAGACAAGGGGTTGATTCTAGGTATTCAAGCTGGTAAGCACAATCCTCCTATTAATCATCTTTTCTTCGCTGATGATGCCATGATATTCACAAAGATTACCCCGCAGTCTATTGATTCTATAAAAAATATTCTTAATTACTGCTCTAAATCGGGACAATGAATCAATTTTACCAAATCATCTATTATGCTAAGCCCTAACTCCAAAATTAGCGATTCTACTCAAATAGCCCAATGTTTGAGTTTCCAGATGACATAGGGATTTGGTACATAATTGGGTAGCACGCTTGATATTCTCACCAAAAAGAAAGATTTTTTCAGAGACCTCATTGATAAAGTCAAAGAGCAGTGCGCCAGCTGGAAAGGTCTCTTCCTTAAAAAAGCAGGACGTGCCACTTTAATTAAATATGTACTTCAATCCCTTCTCATTACCACATGCAGGTATGTATCTTCCCCGCCCATGTATGCCATAAGATTGACTCTTTGTTGGGAAACTTCTAGTGGTCAGGTAATGATAATCATAAAGGAATGCACTGATCAACTGGCATACGCTTTGTGCGCCCTTAGACATAGGTGGCCATAGTTTAAAAAACACAAGACTTTTCAATCAAGCACTACTGTCCAAAATAGCATGGCGATTGTGGGTCGAACTTGAATCCCTTTTTGCTAGGGTAATGCAAGGTAAGTATTGTGTTAGATAGGGCTTTCTTTCCTCTTTAGCATCTGGCAAATTTTCGAATGGTTGGCGAGGTATTCTCTGCAGATGGAAGAGACTATTAACTGGCCTTAGGTGGCAAGTTGGAAATGGCAGAAGCAATTCAATCTGTAATGATTATTGGATGCCCTCGCAAGATCGGGCATTACAAGTACCGAGTGATCATTATTCTTGGAGTACAGATCTTGTGTATGACTTGATCCAGAATGGAAGATGGGATCAAAACAAAATTGAGCACTTATTCTCTCCTCCAATTGCCAATAGTATCTTGGCCATATATATTCCAAAGCTTGATTTTGATGACCACCAAGTTTGGGGTTCAACACTACATGGAAATTTTTCGGTCTCCTCGGCATACAAAATGTTATGTGAAGCAAAAGCTCTATCACTGAATTCGCATCAAAAGCTTACCCCAGTCTTGCCCATGCCACTATTTGGACCAATCTCTGGCATCTTCCTTTACCGCTTAAAATTTGCATCCTGATTTGGCAAATTTTATGAGATAGGTTACCTTTCCATTCAAATCTTAAACATCTCAACATCCAGCTTGTGACCTTTGTCCGTTATGCAAACTCCACATGGAAGATACCACACACCTTTTTTAAAATGTCCTAGGATTAGACCTATTTGGTTTGGTATACCACTCGGTATTAGATTAGAGGATATATCTTATACTAGCATAGAATGGCTCATTACTTGGCTTTCTCCATCTACCGGTGTCCCTCTACTACCCTAGCCCCTATTTTTATTTTATTTTATTTGTAACTATCCATTTGGACACACCAAAATAACCTAGTCTTTGGTGAAGTACCCTTTAACCCATAGGTCATTATACCTCAGATACTCACTTTATCCAATTCCTTAAATAATATTTTCAAGAAACTTCCACCACCACCACGCTCTCTACCTCAACCAAAATGTTCACCAACTAGAAATCACATTCCCTCATCTTTGCGTTCCCGGCCGGTTTGTGTTCATAGCAACCAATTGGCTTGTTCTTGCACAAACCTACATAGATTTACTATGGTTTTGATAAAATAAAAAAAAAAAGTGCCTTCAGGCGGGTATTGGGTTATCTTGTTATTACAATATTACTAGATGTGGATCAACAGCTTTCTCCACTCTATCGTCTAATAATTTTACTGCAAGCTCATGGATTGCTGTTAGCTTCTTCATGGCCATTGAAACAAATTTTTTTACACGTAAAAGTGCTAATTGATTCTTGTTTTCTCATAAAACAGATGGCAAGCTTTGAGGATATCCTAGATATGGTGACACCCATCTTCTATGACTATTGTTATGTGGGAATAGATTATCATCACTTTAGTATCGACAAGGTGGATCCACACATTTTGAAGGAAGCACACTTCCTTGCTACTTTTGCTTGTCACGCCCGTACAACTATCTACCAAGATTGGGTCGATGCCACATTTCGGATGTAGGCCTGTTTTATTTGTGATGATAGTTTATAGATATGTAGGGTGCATCGATAAGGTTTTAAGATTCTATAGCCATATGTTGGCTTTATTTGTATCAGAACTTGTACAGCCCAAAGACGGAATATCTCTTTGACATTATCTATGCAATTCTCTTATTACAAAAAAAAAAAAAAGATAGTCTGATGTATCGTGTAATAATCTCTCAACTATATATCTAGCTTCTTGTCTTGAAAACGCTAGCGTAGTTGTCTTGAAAGGAAAAATATCTTGCTTTTTGAAGGGGTTGGGTGGGTCGTCTTCAGTATGCAGTTCTGCATCAAACATTTTTGCGTGGATGCGGACGTAGTATAAGTTGTTGTTCATTTGACAAAACCATTTTAATGTTAAACTGTGTGATAACCTTAACTCATAAATGCACTCATATGTATCTTGAAAATCATAGGTAGCATTTGAAACAATTTTTGTTTTCAGTTTTGAAAACTGGAAAAAAAATATATTGTCATTTGACAGACAGTTTTATTTTTTCCTTCAGTTTTACAAACTAGTTTTCAAAATGAGACTGTTTTTTAAAAACTCCATTTTTGGAGTTTTCAGTTTTTTTTTACATCCATCATTCAACTTTTGTTAGAAGTATTTTATGTCTCTTTTTCCTGTCAATCTTCATTATCAACACCTATCACTGAAGAACACCAAAACACCAACATTGCTAACCGTCATAGCCATTGATTGCTGCCACCACTACCAGTGACCAATACCCCCAAACACCAAATTACAAACACTACCAACCACCATAGCCACTGATTGTCGATATGCCACCACCATTGATCAACACACCTAGCACCAAATCACCACCATACTGACCACTATTGTCCTTACAATAGAAATCATCAAAAGATTTCATCCATCGATTAGGCATAGTATTCTCGATTTGTACAGAAAAATTCCAAACCAATCAAATTATTCACCCAATCAAACCAATGAGGCCCTAATTCACAAGCTAGTACTTTACTGCCACAGCAGTAGTTGGATGTTGGCAGATGAGATAGATTGGTCGTGGTAGGGGTGCTTCGAATTGTTGAACATTGGAGCTCAGAAAAAACTCTCAAGTATTTGAAAATGAAAGAAAATAGAAGAAATAAAAAATAGAAAAAAAATAAAAGTAAAAATCAATTATGCAAAACTGTATCAAACAACCCACCAATTTTGTAAAGAAAGAAAATTCAAAGAGGTTTTGGTTTTGATTTTTCTGAAAACAAGAACTGAAAACTGAAATGGATTTCAAACATACCCATAGTTAGCCTAAAAAAAACCAAAACGAAATTGATTTGAATAGTAGATAAATATTTGAATAAAAGACAACAAAAAGGTGAAAAAATCTGCATAAGAGAACATAACAACGAAATGCGTCAATTATGTACATAGGTCTATTGCATGTCATTCGCGTATGTATATCTTATCGTATTACGTTGAATATTATATATATAGGGGGCCGATCCACATCTACCGGTGGGAAAATAACAATTTTCCCACCGAACCGCAGGTAAGAGCAGCGGTTGGCCACGTGGACGGAAAAAAGGACGAAAAAGACCAAAAAGGACCAAAATGGCACGAGAAATTCACCAAAATATCGCGAGAAAATGAAAATCTCGCGAGAAAATGGGCATAATGCCCAACCGCGTGTGGGAGTTGCGGTTGGCATTAATGCCTAACCGCAACCCCTACATGCGGTTGGGAATTATTTGCCAAGTTGCATTTTTTTAAAAAAAAGGACACATATATATTATAATAATAATAAAAAGGACATTTAAAGGACACATATATATTATAATAATAATAAAAAGGACATGAAGGACAATGGAGAAAACCCCAACCGCCACACTTAGTGGCGGTTGGTATCATTGCAAATTTTTTTTTCTGTCGCTAAAAGTGAAAACTTAATTAGACAATTTTTCACGAATTTATAAAAAATAGCTAGAGCTAGATCTTGCCAAATTGCAAAAAAGAGACCGTAGTTATTTTTAAAAGATCTATATTAGGGAAAAATTTCAGATTTTTCCAAAAACTGGAAAGGGGTTAACTGAAATGGGGAACCTTGTAACTTTGCAGTATAATTTAAAATATCAAGCTAGCGCGATTTCGTGCGAAACTTTTATGAGAACCCTAGGATGTTAGGAAGTTCTATTTTCTAGGACTTCGGGCCATTCCGAAGTCGTTAGCTAATTGTTTGGCCGAACGGGCTAATTTTTTTAGGTCTATTTCCCAAAAAATTGCACCGTTCGGCCAAAAAATTAGCTAACAATTTCAGAATGGCCCAAAATCCTGGAAAATGAAACTTCCCAATGTCCTAGGGTTCTCATAAAAGTTTCGCACGAAATCGCGCTAGCTTGATATTTTAAATTATACTGCAAAGTTACAAGGTTCCCCATTTCAGTTAACCCCTTTCCAGTTTTTGGAAAAATCTGAAATTTTTCCCTGATATAGATCTTTTAAAAATAACTATAGTCTCTTTTTTGCAATTTAGCAAAATCTAGCTCTAGCTATTTTTTATAAATTCATTAAAAACTGTCTAATTAAGTTTTCACATTTAGCGACAGAAAAAAAATAAATTTGCAATGATACCAACCGCCACTAAGTGTGGCGGTTGGGTTTTCTCCATTTTCCTTCATGTCCTTTTTATTATTATTATAATATCCTTTCATGTCCTTTTTATTATTATTATAGAATTTTTCATGAATTTATAAAAAATAGCTAGAGCTAGATTTTGCCAAAGTGCGAAACAGAGACCCTAGTTATTTTCAAAAGATCTGTATCAGGTAAAAATTTCAGATTTTTTCAAAGACTGGAAAGGGGTTAACTGATACGCGCAACCTTGTAACTTTGCAGTGTAATTTAAAATATCAGGCCAGCGCGATTTCGCGCGAAACTTTTATGAGAACCCTAGGATGTTGGGAAGTTCCATTCCCAAGGAATTCGGGCCATTCCGAAGCCGTTAGCTAATTTTTTGGCCGAACGGGCTTTTAAGCGCTCGATCCGGACACCGGTTCGGGATTTTTAGGCGAAAAATCCGTAAAATACTTTTTAGATCAAGAATGAACTCAGGAAGCTTTAAAATAGCTTTTTAAAGCACTTTTGATATTTTCTCATGTCAGGGGGCATTTTGGTAATTTGCCACCCCGCGAGGGGTGTTTTGGTAATTTTATGGTGTCAAGTTTTTCAGTCCAGAAATGTAAGTAAAACATCTGAAAGGTTGTTTTGAAGCTGATTTGATGGGCGTTAGGGTGACAATGAACCCCCGGGGGCATTTCGGTAATTAGCCGCTCATCGGGGGCTATTTTACTAACTGAACCAGCTTGAAAAATTTCCCGAATGATTTTTAGTTATAGGATAGGGGTGTAAGACACCCGAAAAGTTATTTTGTTCCAGTTGTTCTGAGATGTTTGTTGGGGCGATGGCTGTCAGGGGGTGTTTTGCATACGTAGCGGGGCAAAGGGGTTAACTGATACGGGGATCCTTGTAACTTTGCAGTGTAATTTAAAATATCAAGCCAGCGCGATTTCGCGCGAAACTTTTATGAGAACCCTAGGGTGTTGGGAAGTTCCATTCCCAAGGAATTCGGGCCATTCCGAAGCCGTTAGCTAATTTTTTGGCCGAACGGGCTTTTAAGCGCTCGATTCGGACACCGGTTCGGGATTTTTGGGCGAAAAGTCCGTAGAATACTTTTTAGCTCAAGAATGAATTCAGGAAGCTTAAAATAACATTTCAATGCACTTTTGAGATCGTTCTGATGCCAGGGGCATTTTGGTAATTTGCCACCCCGCGAGGGGTGTTTTGCTAATTTTACGGTGTCAAGTTTTTCAGTCCAGAAATGTAAGTAAAACATTTGAAAGGTTATTTTGAAGCTGGTTTGATGGGCGTTAGGGTGACAATGAACCCCCGGGTGCATTTCGGTAATTTGCCCGCAATGACGGGGGCTATTTTGCTAACTGAACCAGCTTGAAAAATTTCCCGAATGATTTTTAGTTATAGGATAGGGGTGTAAGACACCCGGAAAGTTATTTTGTTCCAGTTGTTCTGAGATGTTTGTTGGGGCGATGGCTGCCAGGAGGTGTTTTGCATACGTAGCGGGGTAATTTTTGTTAACGCATCCCCTTTAAAATCTTCGGAGGAAATATTTGGTATATAATTGATGTGATACATTTAAAAAGTAGTAAGCAAAGCGGTTTTGAGACTGCCGGTGCTGTAGCCGCCATATGGGGCGTTGGAGTGATAATGAACCCCCGGGGGAATTTCGGTAATTTGCCGCTCATCGGGGACTATTTTGCTAATTTTACATTACACAAATTTGTGCTTAAAATAACTTTTAGTTCATGAAAGGGTGTGAGACACCTGAAAAGTTATTTTAAAGAGTGAATTCAGGAAGCTTAAAATCCCGTTTCAAAGCTTAAAATCTCGTTTCCGAAAAAAGTTGTAATTTTTTTTGTCACGTTTTTTTCGCTCATTGCACCTCAGGCACGCTAGTTAGCCCATTTGTAAGAATTTCGGCGAAAAACGAGACACATTATTTTTTGGGTTTTCCTAGGAAGGGTCTATTCGGGCACACTTTAGGCCCCAATTGATAGCTTTCGAAAAAAGTTGTAATTTTTTTTGTCACTTTTTTTTCGCTCATTGCACCTTAGGCACGCTAGTTAGCCCATTTGTAAGAATTTCGGCGAAAAACAGGACACATTATTTTTTGGGTTTTCCTAGGAAGGGCCTATTCGGCCACACTTTAAGGCCCAATTGATAGCTTCCGAAAAAAGTTACAATTTTTTTTGTCACTTTTTTTTCTCTCATTGTACCTCATGCACGCTAGTTAGCCCATTTCTATGAATTTCGGCGAAAAACGAGACGCGTAATTTTTTCGAATGCGTCATATGAAAGGTATATTCGCGCACATTTTAGCGCCAAATTCATAGCATGCGAAAAATTATGTACATTTCTTTTTGGTATAGTTTTTTGTAACATCACAGCAGCTAGCCACGCACGTCAGGATAATGGTAATGAAGGCGTCTAGCTTCATTCTTTTTCAGCTCCCAGGCTATCCTATACCTAAACGTCAAGGCATCCTTCCTAGTCCACGAGGAGTGTTTGAGCACTTCCGAGCGAGCAATGTAGTCCATGTACTTGAGGACGTAAATCCCGCAATCGTGACCGTTATATTGCTTTGGTCGGTCCTTTATCATCACGACCGTCCAAGGGTCCCCCTGTGGCCGTTCGCACGCTAGCGAGAGGACAGTAGTCTGCATCCAACAATAAAAACGAGAATCAAGCCTATGAAACAAGAACAATATACTATGAGCCAAGGTCAAAAAATAAAAACTAACCACTAAAGTGATGTACTCGTTGTACATCTGTGCTAGCAGCTGTCCAGGCTCGTCCTCCCTTAGGCTATCGTATATGTGAACTGTTCTGAACGCTGGATGGAGAACTAATAGGAACCAGTGGTTTGCATGATGACAAGGTATCATGATAAGGTTCGCATCAGCAGCGGGACATTGATAGTCTGCGTTCATCATGCCTAACACGTTTCAACCTGGTTTCCACTTACTCATGCCGCCCCCTCGCCTCCATTCTGTGAATTCTCTCACCGTTAATTTCACAAAATGAGTGGGATACATGTTAAGCTTAAAATATATCCGACGTCCTCTAACGTATCAGTCATTTCACCAAACCGGAAGTGAAATGAGTTCGTCTCGCTCCTCCATCGTTCAACTAGAGCGGATATAAGGCAATCGTCGTGTCGAGACCATTTCCCGCAATCGGTGAACATGGTTAAATTTTGACGGTGTAATAGCTGTATTTGTTCCTCGTTTAGTACCCACTCTTCAAGGTGTCTTGTGCTTTGAATTGTTTCCAAAACACCCCTATCGACACCGTCAAATACGTGCCTCGCGACGTGGTCATCGTCATCGTATAGGATTGATGTATCATGAGGTCCACGGCTGAAATTCATACCTCTAAGAACAAAATATAATTATAAACCAACTTAGCGTCCATAATATTTACATTCCAAAACTATAACTGGATCTTTAACCTAGCTTACCAACACATTAGCAATAGTCATTATTTCAATGTATTAAAACAAATCCTCACTTCCCACCACTCCGAACGCTTAATTACGCTAGTTCCCACTGAATTTAGCGCCAACGTGGTTATATAGCAATATACCCCCCGATGGCCCCTACACCCCCAACACCTCAAAACCGCTTTAAAGTCAAGTTTTTAAATGGGTCACGTCAATTATATACCAAATATATCAGGAAAAATTTTAAAGGGGGAAAGTTACCAAAACACCCACTACTTATGCAAAATACCCCCTGGCAGTCATCGCCGGTGCGTCACAAGATTCAGAACATCCGGAACAAAATAAGTTTTCGGGTGTCTCACACCATTTCCTGAACTAAAAGTTATTTTAAGGTATGAATTTTAAGCTGGATCCTTCCTAGCAAAATAGCCCCCGATGAGCGGTAAATTACCGAAATGCCCCTGGGGGTTCACTATCACCCCAACACCCCCGAACCAGCTTCAAAACAACATTTCAGGTGGTTTACTTACATTTCTGGACTAAAAAGTCGTTTGAAAAACTTGGCGCGGGAAAATTACCAAAACACCCCTCGCGGGGTGGCAAATTACCAAAATGCCCCTGGCATCAGGAAAAATATCAAATAGCCTTAAAATGCTATTTTACGCCTCCTGAGTTAATTCTTGATCTAAAAAGTATTTTACGGATCTTTCGCGCAAAAATCGCGAACCGGTGTCCGGATCGAGCGCTTAAAGGCCCGTTCGGCCAAAAAAATAGCTAACGGCTTCGAAATGGCGCGAATTCCTGGGGAATGGAACTTCCCAACATCCTAGGGTTCTCATAAAAGTTTTGCACGAAATCGCGCTAGCTTGGTATTTTAAATTAGACTGCGAAGTTACACGGTTCCCCATATCAGCTAGCCCCTTTACAGTCTTTGGAAAAATCTGAAATTTTTACCTGATACAGATCTTTTGAAAATACCTAGGGTCTCTGTTTTGCACTTTGGCAAAATCACGCTCTAGCTATTTTTTATAAATTTGTGAAAAAACTATCTAATTAAGTTTTCACCTTTAGCGACAATTACGTTTCGTATTCACATTAAACACACATAGTCATAGTGTTACACCCTAGGAATACACATAGTGTTGAAAATTATTTCCTCCAGTTGTGTTACAACGTTCAGTTACTAAAATACCCTCGCTGAGCGACAAATTATCGAAATGCCCCCGGGGATTCATTATCACCCCTACGCGCGCCAAATCAGCTTCAAAACAACATTTCAGTTTTGTAATTACATTTCTGGACTAAAAAGTCCGTCGAAAAACTTAGCACTGTAAAATTACCGAAATACCCCTCTCGGGGCGACGAATTACCGAAATGCCCCCTGGCATCGAAAAATATCAAAAGTACTTCGAAATGCTATTTTAGGCTCCCTGAATTCATTCTTGACTTAAAAAGTATTTACGGAGGTTTCACCCAAAAATTCTGAACCGGTTCCGGATCAAGCGCTTAAAGGGCCGTTCGGCCAAAAAAATAGGTAACGGTTTCGGAATGGCCCGAATTCCTGGGGAATGGAACTTCCCAACATCCTAGGGTTCTCATAAAATTTTCGCGCGAAATCGCGCTAGCTTGATATTTTAAAATACACTGCAGAATTACAAGGTTTCCCGTATCAGTTAACCCCTTTCCAGTCTTTGGAAAAATCTGAAATTTTTACCTGAGACAGATCCTTTAAGAATAACTAGGGTCTCTTTTTTGCATTTTGCCAAAATCTAGCTCTAGTTATTTTTTATAAATTCGTGAAAAACTGTCTATATTTGGCGCCCTAAAAAATCGCTATTTTGGAATCTATAAATATAATACGCTGATTTGTATAAACCTAACATTGAATTATAAGGAAATTCAAAATACTTACTTGTTGTGACTTGATGTATTTAAAGAAAAATCTACCGATCTTCTAGCGGTTATCCACCGATCTTCTAGCGTAAAATTTTTTGGTTTGTATTGTTGTGGAGATTATGTAGGTGAGATATGAAGTACGAAGGAAGTTGGTAAAGATGATAGAGTGCAGAAGAAGGGTTCGGGGGAGGGGATTATAAAGAGAGAAAAGTGAGGAAGAGAGAAGAAAAAAGACAGAAAAAAGTGAGGAAGAGAGAAGAAAAAAGACAGAAAAAAACCCGTGATTGAGCGGTCAAAGGCTGCGGCAAAAAAAAAATTTGGCAGAAGGACAACACGTGGGGCATCATGGGGGAGGGGGGCATCACCCGGGGGGGCGCCACGTGGCAGGGCCATCGCCCCCAACCGCGGGTTGTTTATGCGGTTGGGCCACGTGGCAAGGGGAGGGGCCGCCACGTGCCCCAACCGCGGGTTGTATAAGCGGTTGGGCCACGTGGCAGGGGTAGGGGACGCCACGTGGCAGGGGCATCGCCCCAACCGCGTATACAACCCGCGGTTGGGCCACGTGGCATGGGTGGGGGACGCCACGTGGTAGGGGCCATCGCCCCAACCGCGTATACAACCCGCGGTTGGGGCACGTGGCATGGGTGGGGGACGCCACGTGGCAGGGTCCATGCCCCAACCGCGGGTTGTATACGCGGTTGGGCCACGTGGCAAGGGTGGGGGACGCCACGTGGCAGGGCCCATGGGTTGGGCCACGTGGCAGGGGTGGGGGACGACACGTGGCAGGGTATTAATGCCAACCGCTGCTTCTTCATGCGGTTGGTGTCCTTTTTCTCCTTTTCCCCATTTTCTCGCCATTTTCTCACCATTTTCTCATGCCTTTTTTGCCATTAATGCAGTGTCAGTGCAACTTTTTCCCAACCGCTGCTCTTACCCGCGGTTCGGTGGAGAAATAACAATTTCTCCACCGGTGGGTGTGGATCGGCCCCCATATATATATATATATATATATATATATATATATATATATATATATATGCTGATCCGTTGACAGCGCTAGCAAAATGGATTAAGTTGCTAGCGCGATCTGGCCGTCCACGCGCGATCTGTGGACGGTCCAGATCTTTTTTTTTGCATTTTTTAAATCCGTTCGCTACATAATGTAGCGGACAATTTTTGGACAAAAATACCCCTGATCCCGATCTGAGAATTCTGTATTTTATGGGCACATTATCCGTCCGCCACATAATGTGGCGGACAGAAGCACAGAAACATTTTCTCTCTTTTTTACCAGCACAGAAGCCGTGTATCAACCAATCATCTTCCTCATTTTCTCTCTCTCTTCCACCGACCACACCAGGCCACACCGGTCTCTCTCACCATCATCAAATTAATCTCTGAGCATACTCTTGCGATTTTTCTTGCCTTCTCACCTGACCCCTGCCTCCTCTCCAATACTGAACCACCTCGCCATTGTATTGCTATCAACTGCTGAACTGCCACATGGATCGGTCGTTCCTATCAAAAAGCCGCATTCGGGTCCCAAGCCCGTCTCGCCGTCTACGTGTCCTCTGCCTAAGAGACCAGAAATGTACGCATCTTGTAGCTCGTAGATTTTTGGGGTGATCTGGTGAAATCTAATTTCATTATTGCTAGTTTTTCTGTTGTTTGTGTAATCTGTTGCTTGGGACCGATCATAGATAAGTTGGATCTAGGTAAATAAGCATGCGAACTGCTCTCACTATTGGATCAGGACTGAGCAGCGAAGTTTTTTGGTGATGGAATGGTTTTATGTTGGAGATGAGAAAGAAATGGTGGACGAAAGAGCGTTAGACATTAACATTCCTTACACTTGCTCAGTCCGATTTGGAAGTAAAACCTTCAGGGACAAGTTTTATTTTGCTTGAACAGATTTTCTGGTGATTGAGAGTGGACTCTTAAGTGGTATAAATCAGAAAGGGATGATGGACTATATAATTGCACTTCATTCTCAGAAACAAGAGAAGAAATGGGTTTGGAAGAAGAGAGAGATGAAGGAGCAGAAACAAGAGATGAAATGGGTTTGGTCCGTCCGCCACATTATGGGGCGGACGGATACTGTACCCATAAAATATAGGGTTCTCATATCGGCGATCAGGGGTATTTTTGTTTAAAAATCGTCCGCTACATAATTTAGCGGACGAAATTAAAAAAACGCAAAAAAAAGATCTGTACCGTTCACAGATTGCGCGTGGACGGCCAGATCACGTTAGCAACTTAATCCATTTTGCTAGCGCTCTCAACGGATCAGCTATATATATATATATATATATATATATATATATATATATATATATATATATATATATGGGAGCCGATCCACACCCACCGGTGGAAAAAAAAATTTCTCCACCAAACCGCTACAAAGAGTAGCGGTTGGCATTATTGATTGCAAATACACAACCGCAACACTTTGTTGCGGTTGCGCCCCCCCATCGACCCCCCTCCCCCTTCCCCCCACCCCCTGCCCAACCGCAACAAAGAGTTGCGGTTGGCCCCCCTCACCCACGTGACCTCCCCCTTTCCCCCATGGCCCCCCTTCCCCGTCCTCCCCTCGGCCGCCACGTGGCCTCCCCCTTCCCCCATGGCCCCCTGTCCTCCCCTCCCTCCATGGCCCCCCCATGCCCCCAACCGTAACAAAGTGTTGCGGTTGGCCCCTTCCCCCTGTCCCCCGGTCCCCCACCACGTGTCCCCGTCTCCCTCTCCCCCGCCACGTGGCATCCCCTCCCTCCGCCACGTGGCCCCGTCCCCCCACCATGCCCAACCGCAACAAATTGTTGCGGTCCCCCCACCCCCACCCCACGTGGTGTCCCCCCCCCCCCCCGTGATGCCCCCCTTCCCCCTGTGATGCCCCCTTCCCCATGGCCCCCCCTTCGCCCTCCCGTGATGCCACGTGGTGTCCTTCCCCCTCACTCACGGATTTTTTTTGTCTTCTTTCTTCTTTTTCCTTCGCTTTTTTCTCTTTATAATCCCTCCTCCCCGAACCCTTTCTTCCACTCTTCATCATCTTTACCAACTATCTTCATACTCCATATCTCACATACAACAATACAAACAAAAAAAATTTACGCTAGAAGCTCGGTGGATAACCGCTAGAAGATCGGTGGATTTTTCTTTAAATATATCAAGTCAAAACAAGTTTTTTTTGGGTTTTCTTGTAATTCAATTCAATGTTAATTTCAAAGTTCAAAAATAGTCATTGTAGACTAAAATCGAAGATAACGAAAAATACAAATTGAAGGAAACAAAAATCAGATCAATCGGAGATCGGATGAGCGGTATTACATTTATAGATTCCAAAATAGCAATTTTTTAGGGCGTCTAAATTAAGATTTTTCACGAATTTATAAAAAATATCTAGAGCTAGATTGTGCCAAAGTCAGGGAAAAATTTAAAATTTTTCCAAACACTGGAAAGGGGTTAACTGATTGAGGGGAACCTTGTAACTTTGTAGTGTAATTTAAAATATCAAGCCAGCGCGATTTCGCGCGAAACTTTTATGAGAACCCTAGGATGTTGGGAAGTTCCATCCCCCAGGATTTCGGGCTACTCCGAAGTCGTTAGCTATTTTTTTGGCCGAACGGGCTTTTAAGCGCTCGATTCGGACACCGGTTCGGGTTTTTTGGGCGAAAAGTCCGTAGAATACTTTTTAGATCAAGAATGAATTCGGGAAGCTTAAAATAGCATTTCAATGCACTTTTGAGCTTGTTCTGATGCCAGGGGCATTTGGTAATTTGCCACTCCAAGAGGGGTATTTTGGTAATTTTATGGTGTTAAGTTTTTCAAAGGACTTTCTAGTCCAGAAATGTAAGTAAAACACCTGAAAGGTTGTTTTGAAGCTAGTTTGGGGCGTTAGGGTGATAATGAACCCCCGGGGCATTTCGGTAATTTGTCGCTCATCGGGGGTATTTTGGTAATTGAACATTGTAACACAACTGGAGGAAATAATAGGAGTGTAAGACACTGTGTGTGTTCCTATGGTGTAACACTATGTGTGTTTAATGTGAATACGAAACGTAATTGTCGCTAAAGGTGAAAACTTAATTAGACAGTTCTTCATAAATTTTTTAAAAATAGCTAGAGCTAGATTGTGCCAAAGTACGAAAAAGAGACCCTAGTTATTTTTAAAAGATCTATATCAGGGAAAAATTTCAGATTTTTCCAAATACTGGAAAGGGGTTAACTGATTGAGGGGAACCTTGTAACTTTGTAGTGTAATTTAAAATATCAAGCCAGCGCGATTTCGCGCGAAACTTTTATGAGAACCCTAGGATGTTGGGAAGTTCCATCCCCCAGGATTTCGGGCCATTCCGAAGTCGTTAGCTATTTTTGGCCGAACGGGCTTTTAAGCGCTCGATCCGGACACCGGTTCGGGATTTTTTGGCAAAAAGTCCGTAGAATACTTTTTAGATCAAGAATGAATTCAGGAAGCTTAAAATAGCATTTTAATGCACTTTTGAGCTCGTTCTGATGCCAGGGGCATTTTGGTAATTTGCCACCCCGAGAGGGGTATTTTGGTAATTTTATGGTGTTAAGTTTTTCAAAGGACTTTCTAGTCCAGAAATGTAAGTAAAACACCTGAAAGGTTGTTTTGAAGCTGGTTTGGGGCGTTAGGGTGATAATGAACCCCCGGGGGCATTTCGGTAATTTGCCGCTCATCGGGGGTATTTTGGTAATTGAACATTGTAACACAATTGGAGGAAATAATAGGAGTGTAAGACACCTAAAACGTTATTTTACCCTTGCTCTGAGATGTTTGTTGGGTCGATAACTGTCGGGGGTATTTTGCTTAAGTTGGGGGTGTTTTGGTAACTCATCCCCTTTAAAATTTTATAAAGGAAATATTTGGTATATAATTGATGTAATACATTTAAAAAGTAGTTTTAAAGCGGTTTTGAGGTGTTGGGGCTGTAGCGGCCATCAGGCGGTATATTGCTAAATAACCACGTTGGCGCTAAATTTTAGGGAACTAGCGTAATTAAGCGTTCGGAGTTGTGAGAAGTGAGGAATTATTTTAATACATTGAAATAATGAGATAATTACTATTGCTAATGCGTTGGTAAGCTAGGTTAAAGATCCATTTATAGTTTTGGAATGTAAATATTATGGATACTAAGTTGGTTTACGATTATATTTTGTTCTTAGATATATGGATTTCAACGCTTGACCTCATGATACATCAATCCTATACGATGACGATGACCACGTCGCGAGGCACGTATTTGACGGTGTCGATAGGGGTGTTTTGGAAACAATTCAAAGCACAAGTCACCACGATGAGTGGGTACTAAACGAGGAACAAATACAACTATTACACCGTCAAAATTTATCTATGTTCACCGATCCCGGGATTTGGTCTCGACACGACGATTGCCTTATATCCGCTCTAGTTGAACGATGGAGGAGCGAGACGAACTCATTTCACTTCCGGTTTGGTGAAATGACTATTACATTAGAGGACGTCGGATTTATACTTGGAATCCCATGTCACGGCAAACCCATTACTTCGAGCAAAACGTCTGCATCCATAGCGAAGATGGCTAGGCAGTATTTCCCGGGAATTCCGAGGGAAGCTCTTACAACGAACGGCATCAAACTTAAATGGCTGAGAGAGCAGTATGGCGTGCTACCGGATGAATACACTCCTCACGATTTCGTGACGTATACGAAAGCATTCCTTCTGTATATTATTGGAGCCATATTACTTCCGACGCATTCGAAAAACACGGTGCATCCGAAGTATATGGTGTTCTTGGAGGATCTTGAGGAGGTATACTCGTATTCGTGGGGTTCAGCTGTCCTTGCGCACCTATATCGAGCACTGCACAAAGCTACGAGAAAGGGTGCCAAGTCCATTGCCGCCTGCCTCACTCTATTACAGGTTTGAGCATTTATTTTCTTGGTTGACGTGTCAATATATTCTAGCCTCTTAATGTGCTAATTCCAGATAATGTTTGCATTCACAGGTTTGGTCTTACGAGAGGCTACCCACGGGTCGTCCACAACCGCGGGAATATTCCGATGAGACGTGGCCTAGGGTGTGGGCCTGGGGGCCTACGACCAACCGGAGGAGACGGGTAGACCCGCACCACCATCTAAAGTTCTATCGGGGGGAACTAGAGATACTCAATGCATCCCAGGTGACGTGGCAGCCATATAGCAAGGTGATGCATCGGTTGGATGAGTGGTGTTGGCAACTTCCGGTGTCGTACGTGCTGGCAGGTTTGGTTCGGGTGCCGCTTATTCACTTCGAAGTATGTGAGTTTCAGATGCCCGATCGAGCTATGAGGCAAGCTGGCTGTCTACAAGGGATACCAAAACCCGCTGTAGACATGCGGCCATACAGGAGTGGTCGAGGGCCGAACTTCGAGGTGCCTGATGCCTTGAATTTGTTGAGCGACGAGGTGCAACAGTGGAATACTTGGCAAGAAACATATGATAGCCTTGTATCGCTGAAGGCCGACAGCATCAGCATTGAGGAGTACCTGCAATGGTTTCTCAAGGTGACGCGCACGAGGGTGAATCGCCCTTCCCAGGTGAGGAAGACATCGTATGCGCCACGTGAGATCTATGACCAGTTCTGGGCATTGAACATTGTAAGTCATGCTAGTGTTGTTTCAATTTTTATTTGCGCACCTTATCTACCATGCCTGAAATGATTAGCCATATTTTGTATGCATGTTTTTTAGGTTGACCAGGGCACTGAGGTGTTCAAGCAGCTGGAGGGGTTTGACTGGTTTGTCGCGCAGGCTCCTGACAATCTCAAGAGGTCCATTGAGAGGTACAAGACTGAAGTTCAAAACTTTAGTCTTGCGTACCGGGGTTACCAAGGGGAGCCGTCTAGTCGCTTGCCTCCTGACGCGTACGACTATCAGCCCCAGAGTCAGGTGTGGGAGTCGTCTACTCGCTTCCCTCCTGACGCGTACGACTATCAGCCCCAGAGTCAGGTGTGGGAGCCGTCTACTCGCTTGCCTCCTGACGCGTACGACTCTCAGCCCCAGATTCAAGTGACCCAAGTAGGAATCCAGGCATCGCGCCCAAGCATCCGGTCGGATAAAGGACAACCGACGAAGCCATTGAGTCCGGCCAAAAGGGATTGGATCGACCGGCACTACTTTGGGCATGAGCCAATCGCTACAGCAGACTTTCCTGTTGCTTCATTCCTAGCTCACTCAGATCTAAGACTGTTGGCGCCGAACACAGATATTTCAAATTTTCTCATTGACGCTTATATAGATCTGCTGCGTGTTAGAGAGCTAAATTATAACCCCTGCCAAACTTTGAAGCTCAACATGTATGCCTCTTTTGTTATCCCCTTCATGGTGAATAGCATGAAGGAGTTCACAGAATGGAGGAGGAAGCGAGGGACAAGCAAGGGTGAATGGCGACCATCTGCAAACGTGCTTTCGTACTTGAACGCGGACTATCAATGTCACGCAGCTGATGCGAACCTAATCATGCTACCTGCTCTTCATGCAAGCCACTTCTTCCTATTAGTTCTCTTTCCAGAGAATAAAGTGGTCCACATATACGATAGCCTAAGGGAAGACGGACCTGGTCAGCAGCTGGCGCAGATGTACTCCACGTACATCAATGCGGTGGTTAGTTTATATCTTGACCTTCGCTCATAGTCTATTCTTCTTGTTACATAGGCTTGATAACCTTTTTTATTGTTGGATGCAGACTACTATCATTCCACTAGCGTGTCGACATTTTAAGGGGGAAGCCATCACGAGCAAAACCATGATAGATCCTTGGACGGTCGTGACGATAAAAAACCGACCAAAGCAATATAACAGTCATGATTGCGGGATTTACGTCCTCAAGTACATGGACTACATAGCTCGCTCAGATGTGCTCGAATATGAAACGTGGTCTCGAAACGATGCCTTGACGTTTAGATATAGGATAGCCTGGGAGCTGAAAAAGGGTGTAGCTAGACGCCTTCCTTACCATTATCCTGAGATGTAGTAGACGTTCATATGTGTTTATTATTACTATTGTTGGATTTTGGATATTAAGGTTTGAAATTAAATTAATGTGTCTCGGTTTTTTTCCGAAATTGATACAAATGGGCTAACTAGCGTGCCTAAGGTTCAATGAGCAAAAAAAAATGACAAAAAAAATTACGTAATTTTTCGGAAGTTATGAATTGGGCTCTAAAGAGTGTTCGAACAGGCCCTTCCTAGGAAAACTCAAAAAATAACGTGTCTCGATTTTTTCCGAAATTGATACAAATGGGCTAACTAGCACGCCTAAGGTTCAATGAGCAAAAAAAAAGTGATAAAAAAAATTATGTAATTTTTCTGAAGTTATGGCCCTAAAGAGTGCCCGAACAGGCCCTTCCTAGGAAAACTCAAAAAATAACGTGTCTCGATTTTTTTCGAAATTGATACAAATGGGCTAACTAGATGCCTAAGGTTCAATGAGCAAAAAAAAAGTGACAAAAAAAATTATGTAATTTTTCGAAAGTTATGAATTGAGCCATAAAGAGTGCCTGAACAGGCCCTTCCTAGGAAAATCCAAATAATAATGTGTCTCGATTTTTTCCGAAATTGATACAAATGGGCTAACTAGCACGCCTAAGGTTCAATGAGCAAAAAAAAAAGTGACAAAAAATTACGTAATTTTTTGGAAGTTATGAATTGGGCCCTAAAGAGTGCTCGAACAGGCCCTTCCTAGGAAAATTCAAAAAATAATGTATCTCGATTTTTTCCGAAATTGATACAAATGGGCTAACTAGCACGCCTAAGGTTCAATGAGCAAAAAAAAAGTGACAAAAAAATTACGTAATTTTTCAGAAGTTATGAATTGGGCCCTAAAGAGTGTCCGAACAGGCCCTTCCTAGGAAAACCCAAAAAATAACGTGTCTCGTTTTTTTCCGAAATTGATACAAATGGGCTAACTAGCACGCCTAAGGTTCAATGAGCAAAAAAAAAGTGACAAAAAAAATTACGTAATTTTTCGGAAGCTATGAATTGGGCCCTAAAGAGTGCCTGAACAGGCCCTTCCTAGGAAAACCCAAAAAATAACGTGTCTCAGTTTTTTCCGAAATTGATACAAATGGGCTAACTAGCACGCCTAAGGTTCAATGAGCAAAAAAAATGACAAAAAAATTATGTAATTTTTCGGAAGCTATGAATTGGGCCCTAAAGAGTACCCGAACAGGCCCTTCCTAGGAAAACCCAAAACATAACGTGTCTCGGTTTTTTTCCGAAATTGATACAAATGGGCTAACTAGCACGCCTAAGGTTCAATGAGCAAAAAAAAATGACAAAAAAATTACGTAATTTTTCGGAAGCTATGAATTGAGCCCTAAAGTGTGCCCGAACAGGCCCTTCCTAGGAAAACCCAAAAAATAACGTGTCTCGATTTTTCCCGAAATTGATACAAATGGGCTAACTAGCACGCCTAAGGTTCAATGAGCAAAAAAAAATGACAAAAAAAATTAAGTAATTTTTCGGAAGCTATGATTCCACAAACCAAATCACAAATTTAAACATTATAAAAGTTCAATTTATACAACTGAAACATTAACCCTAACACTGATCATCATCATCGTCCTCCTCGACCATACTGCCAGGTTCGATACCTAACACTTTATAATGGTTTCTCTTGTCATGATCAGTCATCTTATTACACAACGCACACTTTCGCAATTTTTTTTGACCCGTTGCTTCTTCAATCGGATTCTTCATGCGTATTGCTCGTTTTCGCCCTTTTGTTTGAGAAATAATCGGATCAAAAATGTCGTCCTCCTCACCTTGCAGGCTAGTGCCGTCAATGACTGGCTGTGAAGCTCGATTGAATCTACCGGCTGGAGTCGTCCGACTAGTCGGAGTGTCCCGTTTTCTGGTAATGCCATCCTAAACTGTGCAAGGTTAGCCTTATCCCGTGCGGCTGCTTCAACTTGATACCTGTACCCATCAAATGTTGACGCTGCATCCAATGATAAACCGTGCATGATGTTACAAAGGTGATTATATCGCAGCGTCTCAGATTGCTCGAAATCAACTGAAACATTGGGCACGTAAGGAATGTGACCGTGGACTCTATTGGCTTCCTTCGTCCACCGTTCCAAGATATACTG
Organism: Escallonia herrerae; assembly: GCA_033070095.1. Classification (NCBI taxonomy): domain Eukaryota; kingdom Viridiplantae; phylum Streptophyta; class Magnoliopsida; order Escalloniales; family Escalloniaceae; genus Escallonia; species Escallonia herrerae. The sequence continues at coordinate 140,884 of JAVXUP010002282.1, forward strand.
TGGAGGGATTTCACGAGCATTCTTGGCGCTAAAAACCCTCAACGCGTGTCGACAAAGTATACCTTTATGCTCAAACAGTTGACAGTTGCAATTAACCAACCCGGTGTCCATACAAACTGCTACGGTAAAATGTCTTCTGCTCCTCGGAGCCGACGAAGAGCACGGATTGGCGAAATTCGTCACATTTGTCAAAGCATAAACCTTGATCACTCTGGTGGAATACTCGTGCAACTTTGTCATGCTATATTGATTCGACTTTAGTAGTTCCTCTTGAAACTGTCTAAACATTTCCTTGGTATAGACTTGAGCCGCATGAGCCTCCAAAGGTGAAAAAACTACTATGGCTCTTTCTCTGTAAACTGTAGCCGCGTCGGCTTCTCTCTCAAGGAAAAATTGCTTGTCAAGGGCTTTCTGCATCTCTAGTACGAACTCTGTTATACTTGAAGAATGGCCTACGTACCCATCAAAGAATGCATTCATACCTTCGCTTCTCGAGGTCGTAGTCATTCCGGCTGCAAAAAACTTCTTGGTGTAGGCACCGACCCACTGTGTCTTGATCTCATACAACGATTGTAACCATTCATGATTGTGCAAATGGTAGTCATCCATTAACTTGGCCCACCTCTCCTCGAACACGTCTACCGTCAACGATTTCTTCACACATGTATTAAAGTCAGTCTTGAATGTCGGATGGTTTGCATATACATTGTGAAGCCGTTCGGGATATTTGTTGCTTATGTGCCATGTGCACAGGCCATGGTGAGTATCTGGAAGGACCTTAGCGATTGCATTTTTCATTGCCAGATCTTGGTCGGTGATGATGGTCTTTGGAGGAATATGATACATTGCTTTAAGCCACGTTTCAAATAACCACGTAAATGACTCCTCCGTCTCATCCCTAAGCAGGGCAAAGCCAAACAAGATTGACTGATAGTGGTGGTTCACCCCGGTGAACGGAGCAAAAGGCATAGAGTACTTATTTGTGCGGTATGTGGTGTCAAACGTCACAACATCCCCAAAATTTTGGTAAGCAGCTCTAGAACGGGCATCCGCCCAAAATATAGTACTAATGCGGTTCTCATCATCCAGTTGGAGACTATAGAAAAAGCCAGAATTCTCACTCTGAAGGTGCCTGAAGATATCAAGTGTAGCTTGAGAATCACTCTTACCGAAAGACTCTCTCCTCTGAGCACGAAGTTCATTTCGAAGGTCTACTTCGTTGAAACTCAACTTGTCAATCCCCCCAGACTGGCTTGAGAAAACCCCCATCATTCTAGAAGGTGGAATTTTAGCCTCGGCCATTGTAAATATCAGTTGTCTGTGTGCCGCGCTTATTTCTCGGTGTTGATGAATTTGACCAATCTTACTAGGGGTCATCAACTGATGATTATGGCTCAACTCCACTCCCGTCACAACCCAATGGTTTTCATTTTTTCGGTGTACTGCATACACATGGGCCTTGCAGCCGGTACCCGGAAATGTGTCCCGTTTTCTTTGTCTTGTTGGCCCTTCGTCACTGATCCGAACAACCGGGGGTACATACGGTGCTCCTCTATGACACTCAAATAGTCTTCCACAAATTTGATCTGTATTCGCCCGTTTTCTAGTCGTCTTAGTTCTAATACCGAAACCTATCGTTTTCGAATATGCTCTATAGTATGCTTCAACTTCGTCCAGTGTTTGAAAAACTTGACCCAAGTAAGGTGGATCAGAATCTTCACAAAAAGTATTTCCTCCAGTTGCATCCATATTTATACTGAAATCTAAAAAATAAAAATTATATCATTCTCAACAAGTCATAGAATTAAATAAAATAAAAATAAAGACTCTTTCCTCCAGTTGCGAAAATTTTTACAATGTTCAATTACCAAAATACCCCCGATGAGCGGCAAATTACCGAAATGCCCCCGGGGGTTCATTATCACCCTAACGCCCCAAACCAGCTTCAAAACAACCTTTCAGGTGTTTTACTTACATTTCTGGACTAGAAAGTCCTTTGAAAAACTTAACACCGTAAAATTACCAAAATACCCCTCTCGGGGTGGCAAATTACCAAAATGCCCCTGGCATCAGAACAATCTCAAAAGTGCTTTGAAATGCTATTTTAAGCTTCCCGAATTCATTCTTGATCTAAAAAGTATTCTACGGACTTTTCGCCCAAAAATCCCGAACCGGTGTCCGGATCGAGCGCTTAAAAGCCCGTTCGGCCAAAAAAATAGCTAACGACTTCGGAATGGCCCGAAATCCTGGGGGATGGAACTTCCCAACATCCTAGGGTTCTCATAAAAGTTTCGCGCGAAATCGCGCTGGCTTGATATTTTAAATTACACTACAAAGTTACAAGGTTCCCCTCAATCAGTTAACCCCTTTCCAGTCTTTGGAAAAATCTGAAATTTTTTCCTGATATAGATCTTTTAAAAATAACTAGGGTCTCTTTTTTGCACTTTGGCACAATCTAGCTCTAGCTATTTTTTATAAATTGTGAAAAACTGTCTAATTAAGTTTTCACCTTTAGCGACAATTACGTTTCGTATTCACATTAAACACACATAGTGTTACACCCTAGGAACACACACAGTGTCTTAAACCAAATTATTTCCTCCAGTTGTGTTACAATGTTCAATTACCAAAATACCCCCGATGAGCGGCAAATTACCGAAATGCCCCCGGGGTTCATTATCACCTAACGCCCCAAACCAGCTTCAAAACAACCTTTCAGGTGTTTTACTTACATTTCTGGACTAGAAAGTCCTTTGAAAAACTTAACACCGTAAAATTACCAAAATACCCCTCTCGGGGTGGCAAATTACCAAAATGCCCCTGGCATCAGAACAATCTCAAAAGTGCTTTGAAATGCTATTTTAAGCTTCCCGAATTCATTCTTGATCTAAAAAGTATTCTACGGACTTTTCGCCCAAAAATCCCGAACCGGTGTCCGGATCGAGCGCTTAAAAGCCCGTTCGGCCAAAAAAATAGCTAACGACTTCGGAATGGCCCGAATTCCTGGGGGATGGAACTTCCCAACATCCTAGGGTTCTCATAAAAGTTTCGCGCGAAATCGCGCTGGCTTGATATTTTAAATTACACTGCAAAGTTACAAGGTTCCCCGTATCAGTTAACCCCTTTCCAGTCTTT